>JAPYZA010006803.1:0-10706 GCA_030522685.1 Eupelmus azureus
CAAAGCGTATGCTAAATCTCGCTTTGTACACGTTGTATCAAAAAATACGGTTCGATACATGAGCGAGGAAGTGATTTCAACCTCGTGTGGCCTTTTCACTCTCGCTTCGCTCAGGCGCAAACGTCCACACGAGGCTGAAATCACTTTCTCGCACTAGTATCGAAATGTACTATTTTTTTTAATGGAGTATACGAAACTCGCCGTCTCGTGCTTGCTTTGCGTATGCCAAGTAGCTGTTTTACGCATGGCGTGCGTGGAGAATTTACTTCGCGCACGCCATGCATAAAATACCTACTTCGCACACGCAAAACAAGCACGAGAAGGCGAGTTTCGCACACTCCGTTAAAAAAAATAGAGTTCGATACACGTGTACGAAGTAAGTGATCATTGCACGGGTGTTTTTATCGCCCGAGCGAAGCGAACTACTCCCGTGCAAGAATCACTTACTTCGCACACTTTTATCGAAATGTACTATAATTAAAACTTTTTGAATTATAAATTAAATAAAAGACATTATGCACTTATATATTTGAATACCTATTTTTTATTGGAAGAGCTTGACAATTAAACCGTTTAAATATTTTCGCTTTGACTAAAACTGAAATTGATTTAATTGGATTGTAATAAATTTATTTAACTATTTCTTAATTAGTTAGAATGTAATAGATTCAATCAGGTAATATGTGAAATAAATGTATCCAGATTTGCTATAGATTTGAATTATTGCAGTAAATTGATTTAATTATTGCAAAATTACGCGGTTGGCTAGATTGTACTATATTTAAAAATGTAAAGGATTTAATCATGAAATTTGTTCAGTTGTCATAAACAAAATTTTGAATTCAGAATTCATTCTTTTCCAAAAATTTGAAATCTTGCTACAAAACTACGTCTATTAATACACATCTAGCCAATTAATTAATTTATCTTAATTTTTTTTAATTTTGCATTGAATATCGATTACAAGTAATTGAAAGTGGACAAAAAGGATTGGTTTTTAATTCGTTTCAACTCGGCTTCTTTCTAAATTAAAAATCGAGATAGTAACGGATTTGCAGTGTTATTTAAATTTGAATTTGCGCTTATCGAATCAAAAAGTTATTTATATATTTATTATATATCATTTTATACATATCTTTTTTTTTCGTAATTCCGATGCATTTCTGCAATAAAAATCTACTACATTATTCCAATCCAGAGGATAGCACTTTATTGTTGAGATTTTGGCACAGTGTGGATATTAACAAAACAATAATTAAAATTAAAAATCCTATGCAAACCACGACTAAATCTCACACAATCAACTAGTAGACTATATGCTACTAGAAAATAAAAATTTGTCGGCGCTCTAAAAATAAAAGTCATAACATATTAATTACCCCGTCTACGACCTTAACATAATTCCTCCGCCTGCACTCGTATATACTTACTTCCTAAAACAGCATCAATATCTAAACAACTTACAATGCGCACAGAACCAAAAAATTTTTGCACAAATAAATCCGCACCCAATAAAACGTCGCAACTCTCATCAGATCCTCTCGCGAGCTAAACCAGCCTCGGGCAGCGAGGGCAGTCGAAAGTCGGCCTCCGCCCGCCGCGAGATCCCGAGCCTCGAGGAGTTCCTGGTGCGCCGCGACTACACCGGCGCCCTGACGCTGCTCGAGTTCGACGGCGGCCTCACCCAGGTCAAGGAGCGCCAGATCTGGATCGCCTACTGCGCCTTCCACCTCGGCGACTACAAGAAGGCCGTCGGGATCTACGAGGCCCTGAAACGCCAGCAGGACGCGCCGGCTGAGCTTAGTACCTACGTTGCTTGTTGCTACTTTTATCTGGGAATGTATCCTGACGCCCAGAGAATACTGCAGGATGCGCCCGAGAGTCCGCTTAAGACCAGGCTCTCGCTGCATCTGGCTTACAAGCTGGCTGATAAGGTGAATTTTAAGTTGCGCTGGTTTTTGTGGATTCATGGTTGTTTGATTGGGGAAATTTATTGTTTGAATGGTGACGTGTGGGGAAGGGAAGTTGATGAAACGGTAGCAGTTCGTCGACCTTTCATTGTCTTGACTACTTTTTTTTTATCATTATTTTAAACTTGTCTTTGTGTGTTTTAGAAATAGCCAAATAATTGTAGTATTATGTGGTTTCTTTGTATTAAGTTTTATCTTGACAGTGTTTAAATACTGATATATTTTATTTGGTATCTATGTAGACTCAGTTGAAAGAATACGAAGATAAACTTCAAGATTCTGTGGAGGATCAGCTATGTTTAGCTTCTGCGCATTATCTACGGGCGCATTATCAGGAAGCTATTGACATTTACAAAAAGGTTCTTCTTGAGAATAGGTAAATTTACATATTTTCCTCTTATCGATAGTAATCACGCTTTTCTATTTTCTTTTTTTTCTAATTGTGATTATGTTCTCTAGTAAAAAGCATTTTAATGATTTAGCAAAACTATAGTAGACCTGGAAAGAGACGAAAAAAGCGATCAATGACCACCGATGAAGAAGTATTAGAATTCCATAAGGAATTGTTCAAAACTAGGTATCCTATTCCTTTCCTATCTTTTGATCCTACCTATCCTCTTGCCATTCTTCTCTTATTACAAATTTCATTTTTTGAACAATTATTTTCCATTTGTTTAAATTTTACGAAAATTTTAGTCTTGCGCTTAAGTCCAACTCGAAGTCTATTCGTCCAACATTTGAGGATCATTTAAAATTTCGTGTAATAAATAATAATTATCTTAGGTCAATCTGCAAATAATACGGTTAAAAAATTTTAAAGTTTTTCAAATTATAAATTATAGTATTGCCTATATAAATGATATATTTTCTAATAAATTATAAAGAAGACTTAATTGTTCGCTAGAATATTGAATCGCCATGAACAAAATTCTTTACCTCACAAAATTTTTTAATTAAAAAATTCATGTTCAAGTCAATCGATAATGCTTTTTTAATTTTGTAATATATTTTCTGCTTTTAATAATCAGTTGAAATTTGTTTTTCAAAATTCTTCAAAAGAAAGACACACTTTTTTTATCAACGTAAATTTTTAAATACAAAAGAAGATAATTTTTAATTTAAAAAAAAAAGTATTTGGGAACCGTTTGAAGCAAATATAAAACATATTTATATATAATATTATTTATTATTTGCTACTAGCTTAAAAATATTTGTAATAATAAACTAAATATTTGTAATAAAAACATAATCAAACTGTATTAGAAAACGTTCAGAATGACTTGTAATTGAGTTTTGCAACTACAATTTAAAATATCCAAAATGTTATAATCCTATAATATTTAATTTTATATGCTATGAACATATGCAAAATACTGCAATATACTGCAACATCTGCACTACAATTTTTTTCCAACTTCTTAGCATATTTATTTTTAAAGTATCTCAATTTCTATTCTGAATTTTCACCGGACAAGCTATTTTTTGACTATCATAAATTTTTTTTCTAAGTAAGATTTTTTTAAAGTTATGTACACATTGAAATATCTATTATTGGATCTGGAAGACTTATATATATTTGTAATACAAATTTTCAACTCGATATTGAAAACTTTTTGAAACTTTTCTAAATTAACAAAAAATATGCAGGGACGTACTAAACCTAATTAGCGTCTTTCGTTCAAATTTCAAACGATTACAAAACATTAAATAAACGCTGGGGATCGATATTTAAAGATTTATTTTCTTATTTCTAAGACATTAATGAAAAATAACCATAATAAATATTTGATAACAATAGATTTTATTCATAGGGACTATCTAGCGTTAAACGTTTACGTGGCTTTATGTTACTACAAACTGGATTATTACGATGTGGCGCAAGATGTACTTCAGGTTTACCTGCAAAAATATCCGGACAGTGCAACAGCAATAAATTTGAAAGCCTGTAATCACTTTCGCTTTTATAAGAGCACCACCGAAATGTCCGAAATGAGGCAGTTGATGGATAAAGTTTCCAGCACAAATAACTTCGGTAATGACCTCATACAGCACAATATAGTAGTAAGTATAAACTTTTGCTGATGTAAATGTAGGAAAACTAATTAAAAAGTTTAGAATAAATTTAGTTTTTTCTTCTTGTTTTAATAACAATTTAAGAAATAAAATATATTATAAAATAAAGGAATTTTATATTGTGAAAATAAACTAAAGTAATAAAGTAATAAAAAAAGGTTTTCAGAAATGGAGAAGGCGCTTTGCAAACTTTGCCAAATTTAGTAGACGTTATCCCAGAAGCCAGATTAAATTTAGTCATTTATTATTTGAAGCAGAATGAGATACATGAAGCTTATGAGCTCATAAAAGACTTAGAACCAACTGTGCCTCAGGAATATATTCTAAAAGGGATTGTGAATGCTGTAGTTGGACAAGAAAGAAACTCCGTAAGTGCACGATTTTTATACTTAAAATAACTAGATACATCAAACAGTTAATTATTATAAATAAACTAACGAATCATTCATAAAAATTTAAGCAAGAATATATCAAAATAGCCCAGCAGTACTTTCAACTTGTGGGAACATCAGCATCTGAATGCGACACTATACCTGGCCGTCAGTGCATGGCTTCATTTTACTTTTTATACCGGCAATTCAAAGACGTTCTCATTTATTTGAACTCAATAAAAACTTATTTTTCCAACATCGACAGTTTTAATTTTAATTACGCGCAAGCTCAAGCAGCAACGGGTCATCATAAAGAAGCTGAGGAAGCTTTTCTTGCAATCAGAAATGAAAGATATCGCAATGATTTCGCTTATATAAGCCTTTTGTCGTATTGCCGTAAGTGTGACATTACAATTCTTGATTTTTATGTTAGATCTTTGTAGACAATTTTTAAGAAATAAATCTTTTAATACGGAAAATAATGTTTTTCTCATCAGATATAATGAACAAAAAAGGTCAATTGGCTTGGGAGCTTTATGTAAAGATGGAACCTTCGACTGAATCATTTAATTTGCTTCAACTGATCGCAAATACCTGTTATGTCGTGGGTGATTTCTGGTATGCAGCTAAAGCCTTTGATATGTTAGAAAGACTAGATCCTAGTCCAGAACATTGGGAAGGTAAACGAGGAGCATGCTGTGGAACCTTTCAATACATTGTCGCCGAGAAATTACCAAAGTACGAGTTTCAGAATTGAATTTTTTCATCTTTATTGCGTTTTTTAATAAGTATTATGCAAATTGATTGTTATTTCATTCACGACCAGTTTGGAGAAAAATACTATTCAAACATCCTAGTGAAAAAAGTTGAACTTCGACTTACACTGTGAAAACAATTAACACGACTCACAAAATTGCGAAGAAAATAAGCACACTTTGCCTGTTCCTACAAACGTTGAAAGGATATAAAATATTTTTTATTTTATTTTCATCCTCTTATGTAAATGTTAGGAGCGTTTTTACATGGAACAAAATGTAATAGCATATTTCTATGAATTGTATTTTTTTGTACGAAATTTAAAGTGCTATTATCAAAAAACATTTCAATTGCGTATAAAATTATTATTTTAATTCAAATTAGAATTTACCGATACGGCATAATTTTAAAAAATGATTTTTTTTACCTATTTTTCAGAGAGTTGCTGACAGAAGTTGTTAAGATTCTCAAAAACACTTCAAATTCACAAGTAGAACAGATTATTCGAGTGATGCGAAAATGGGGCAAAGAAAATCGCATAGCTTGTTAATGCGAACATCCTCGATGTATATAAACTATTATTAATTTAAAGCAAATTTTAAGTTTGTAAAAAATATTAAATTTGTATACTTTATATGTACATTAAAAGGTTATTGTAATTGTAAAAGGAATAAATGAACAAACCTTTCATATAAAATAGATATAATATATTCAAACTATAATCGTACATTTATATCTAATAATAAAAATAGTAATAATAATTATAATGACAATAATTATAATAATGTAAAATAATAGATATAATCACGATTGTTCGTAATAGTAAATTAATTCTCAACAAAACTTGACGATAAATTTAAAAAAAAAAAACACACCATCAGAAGAAGCTTGTGGTGTAACTTTGTATACAAAATTTAATTCTTTGGAACAGAGCAATGGTATTTAAATAATTAAAAATCATTCGAAAAATGCAACTGGTGGAATGATATTGAACATGAAAACACAAAAAAACTTAAACAATTTATTGTTATGAAAAAAAAACAACTATTTTAAATAGCGAGTGAATAGGTGGAGAATAAATTATATTATAGTGATACTACAGTCAGAACATTAAATTTAACGACCTTATTTCAAATTTTTTATTCTATTCTATTGAATCGAATATTCAATGTGCCAGAGCCAGAGAATAGTTGAAAGAATTACTGACTTTTATTCTAACTTCTAAAAATTCCTCTTTAAATAATACGCCAGTTGAGCGAGAAAGAAAAGTATCCGCTTAACCGAACGCGTCTGCCCAATTATGTAAAAATAGCACCGAAAAACTCTGATAACATCTCAGATGTTAATTTAAATTAGATTTATTACTACCAGTATAGAATTTTTTTAATTATTTTTTTTTGTCTCAAGGCTTCGGCGTTCTATCGTAGTTAGGTTAACACTTTGCTTTTCGCTCTTATTTATTTATTATTCTACAGAGACGTATCCATTTATAGTACAATATATTTTATAATCTCACTCGCGCATCACGCACTTCTATGTATTACACTCCAATATTACTTTTAAAAAACCATCACGATTTATCTCACACACATACTCACACATTGTACGAAATCTGTTGAAATATCAATATACTAGTTTTAAATCCTTTTTTCTTAATACGTGAACGTTAAATGCAGTAATAATGTAGCGAATATTTAAATGAAGTTCTTATAAACAACTTTACTAATTTTTCGATCAGTTCTTTCAAAATTGAACCATCTAACATTTTTATTTTTTTATTACTCATTAACTCACAGTTTTTAAGAATCCACTAATTTTTGTGCTATCTTCTGCTTTTCAAATAGACAACAAAAAACAGCTTCTTCTGGCAATATGCTGTCATGCCCCAGTTCAGTCAATAACATTAATTATTGAAGTCATTTCTTCGAAAATTCGTTAAAAAGAGGAAAATACTGTACTATTCAAATAGAATTGTAAAGATTAAAAAAAATGTACAAAAATTATCCAAAAGTATTGAACGTATTTTCGAAGAGATGTTACAATAGGCAGCATGGGCGGCGTACTTTACCATTTTAATACAATCGTAATTTCAATCAGATTAAACAAAATTGCAGTCGAAATCCATCGATTTATCGACGGACGTATGACATAACGTTCTTACACTCCGTTTTTACTCAGAGTTTGACATCAAAGAGTTATATGCATTACTCGATAATCATAATACTAACAATGACAATATAAAACTAGAGAGAACCATATGCATAGAGTATTTATAGCTACAATCGTCATTTTTGCATTTCAGCACAGAGTCAATAACATGAACACTGTCCTCGCTTCAGTACACCATCCTTCTAAAGATATAAATTAGTTTTATTGACAGTATTTTAATAAGAAATGGCAATCGAAACTTTCATAATTTTTGTTTTTGTGATTATAACTGTTTAAACATTTTACATGCTTTTTTAATATTATATTTAGAATAATCCTTATTAAATACTCGATACTCAATTCGCAAAACACTTTAAAATAATTAATATCTTTGTTTCTTTTAAAAAATCGGGTAATGCTTTGAAAAAAATTAAGTTAATCCATATTAAAACTTTAAAAATTTCAATACCATAATAATTCTAGTTAACATACATAGCAGTTTGGCAATTCAATATGGCATAATTGGTTTTATTATTTATTATAAAATGAAGAAAAAATGGCCGATATCGTAGTAAGAGAAAGTTCAATGTAAAAAAATCCGAGTATTGCACCGCATTTTTCGCATTAAATTCGCGAAACACTAATCTCACTAATCGATCGCTTAAAAAATTTGTTTGATCGATGGAAAAAGTCACAGGGTATACGCAAAAATGCAAATGGTCTCTTAATTGGCAGTTTTAAATTTGATAACTTTGTACAATTAGTATAAGACTGAAGAAAGAAAATTTTTCAGTTATTAATTGAATGATAAAAATATAAGGAACAAAACAACAATAATTGTTATCAAAAAAACGTACAGAATGTACTAGAACACGAAAAAAGGAAGATAACTCGTAACAATTCGTCAAGCTTTTTTACTGCTTTTTGTTTTGACGATAGATACACTTTTGTTTATTTTGCTAGAGTGTGTGCATTATTATTTAGCCTACGTTAACGTCGTCTCAGGGTATTAGGCTTTGGCGCTAAGAGCAAGGTATACAAAAATCAAAATAATGACACACAAACTCGCACTCACACGCGCACATATACAGAAGTATATAAATATCAGTAAAGGACATCTCGTCTAGCTGTTCATTTAACATTTCAGATGCCCAGTAATGAAAAACAAGAACATGTGATAATAAGTCTATGTGCCTAGGACTTGAATAGAACCGTTGATGTCAGAAAGCAATTTTCTACATAAATAAACTGTTGTCATTGTTGGGACTCGATTAGCAATAACAGTCGTACTAGTCAAAACATT
Organism: Eupelmus azureus; assembly: GCA_030522685.1. NCBI lineage: Eukaryota > Metazoa > Arthropoda > Insecta > Hymenoptera > Eupelmidae > Eupelmus > Eupelmus azureus. Next base: position 8,622 of record JAPYZA010006803.1, read on the forward strand.
CGTATCAGTCGTTATAGTCAGCATCGTCAGAAGTTTCTGGACTAGACTGGACATTTAAGTCAAGCCCTCGCGTAGATCGGTGTTGTTGTAATCTGGAGAAGGGGAATTGGGATACGATGTCCGTGGCATGCCATTTAGATATTAGAAAGAAGAAAGCATTTAAGGGAGTCGGCGCGTTTTGTGAGGACGTCGTTAAACGTAGTCTCGCTTGTTCTTCTTGCCGAGGCTTCTTCTGTAACTGCGCGTTAGACTGTGCATCGCTGCGGTGCTTAGCGCCGTCTTTGCACATGCCACGGCACTCGTGTCCTAATTCCTGTCTCTGAAAATCAAAATTAAAACAAATGATTAGAACTAAATTTAATTTAGTTTTGCTACTACTAATATAAGTAAAAGTTAGTAAAAATAGAACTTACCCTGGCCCGGGATAGTAATAAGGAGGTGGTCGTTCATATTCAGTACTCAGTGGCGGTGCCACTGCAGCTGGGGCATACCTTGGTGGCCCACCATTTGGAAAGTCCCAATTTCTGAAAAAATAATCATTTTACTTTTAATATAGATGCACTAAAAAATTTCTAAGTTACATTCAACGATTTTCTTTTGTTTCTTATTATGACTGGTCAACATTTAATGATTCTTGTATGATTGTGTAAACATTTTCTTTTTTGAAAGAAATTTTTAAATAACGCTCCTTTGCGTAAAGATTTACTTAGAATTCACTTAGATAAATCTCCCTGTTATCGTGACAACTTGTCAAGATAACAATAAATTTAGGTCCGATTGACTTTAAATGACTTTACAAATGACAAATGATTTTTTTGTGATGATGATACAGGACATTGACCAAGTGTAGAGATAATGAACGATTTGTGATTTGGGTTCGTATATATAAACAGTACGAATGATATTTTTTGGAAAATAATAAACTTGAAAAGACAAAATTATAAATGAAAGAAATAAAAAAAGAATGAGATATAAAGAAAGAGAAATAGAGAAGGAATTCTGAGTTTTCCTGACGACTTACGTGTGAAGATGCTTTGAGTGTCGCGAGAAGTTGCCCCCCCACGAGGTTCCCACTCACCTGCAAATAACCGGGAAAGAAACAATGGTGACCAATGCGAAAACGAGCTCTAAGCATTTCTTTCATTATTCTTTTAATTACATTGATCGCTTTACAGTTACGCTTTTTTATCCGAACATCTAAATTAAAATCGGCATTTATGCCTTGCATAATGACTTATTTTCTTATTAATTAATCCTTTTTTACAATAATATGATAAATATCTCTAGCAGTAATACCATTAACACGATCTAATAGAGTTTATTAAATTTTATCTAATATTTCTAATTATAAATAAAAATTCTTGAATAAAAAAATACTTTTCTACCTAAAATTTATCCTTTCATTTTCACCCTTTCGCGAAAAATAAATAAAAGTTGAAACAATCAGTAACCTAAACTTTGGAAAATAAAGTTAAAAATCCTTTGGTGATTAGAGCTGGTGTATGTAAAAAAAGTCAAAATCTGCTTTGGACATTAATCTGTTTTTTCTTATACTCCAATAAAAGCGCGTAAATTTATCATGATCAAGAAGGAGTGAATCACAGATTTGGCGATGAGTGGGAACCCTGGTAATTACCAGTAATGAAAATTAAAAAAGTGAAGTGTCATCATTATCCATAAGGACTAACATAAGCATGATCAATTATAGCAGGGAAAGCATACTATTTGCATAGACTCGAATTCTAATTGTGCGAAAAACTTACTGTGATTTACCGAGCGATACGCTAAATACTTTAGCGTTTTTGTTTTGTTTAGCGGAGGGAGCTTTCTGCGCTCGGTGCGGGTTCGAACTGCAAAGCGAAATCAAACACAAAAACATGGAGTAAAATAAACTCAACCGAAAAAAAGAAGCTTTGTCACTAATTTTGTTCATGGTGAAAAATCAGGTATTCATTCAACGATTTATTATTGTTGAAAATTTATCATACTATCTTGATAATTTGATAAACAACATGTGGTTTTGTGCGCACGTGTGCGCGCGTATGTGTATGTAAGAAGTAATTGCCTTTGTATAAACCAAAAAGT
>JAPYZA010006805.1:0-11090 GCA_030522685.1 Eupelmus azureus
TTCGCGCCTCTGATCGGTGTCGCCGCGTATCTGAGTCATGCGTATGTAATAGGAAAGTTTTTGTTGCCCAAACATCAGAGTGAAATGTTGTGTTTGCTAATTTTTATGCTACGGCTATATAAGAGCTTTTTATGAGCGCTGTAATATTTCTTTTTGTAAACGACAATAATTCTCACTTTTTGTTTGAGAAATCATTTGAAATGCGAATAAGTATTTTCCTTATGATTCTCTGATTGGTGTAACAAATATTAAATAGAATTCTAGAAATAAATAAATATATTTATGAAACTGAATATCTATTTATTTACATTAAATAGCACAATTTCTCCACGATTCTTTCTTCAGAAATTACTTAAATATTCAATAAATCTCTAGAATTAGTATATCCTTACGACAGCCTACCAGTTACACAAGACTTTCGCTCATTACAACATTTTTATGCTTATTTAAGAATTCCTTTTATAAAGTTCTGTTTTAATAAACTTAAGACTTTCGATTTTGTTACAAACTAATTCCATCTTTTTCTTGCTGTTTAAAACAAGATTTTCGAAATATTTTCATCTTGAGCATTTATATTTAGATAGGAAGATTATGTTGGTACGGATTAAAGCACAGTGGGAATGAGCATAATACAACTAAGTATTTTGTTATTTGGCTTAGTACACAAACTTGGAATTTTATTGCGTAATAGAAGAATCTTAAATTCTCCACTCTAAAATATCGTGAGTTTGAAATATCCGGGCATCAAAATTAGTTTCAGTTTAGTAATAATCAGATTTTCAAATAAAAACTATAAGTAATTCAAAAATTATTCTTATTTATCATTAAAAAACTCTTGTAAAATAAAAAATACATTAAAAAAATAGCACTGGTCAAACCAATACATTTTTGACTGCGTATGCAGCTTTCAAAATCCATTCTCCCAATAACAACAACAACAGGTTTTAGTCCTCTCCTCAACGAAAACTCTGATCTCATCTGCTACAGCAGCAGCTCGAGTGTCCCCGAGGTGGTCGACACTAGAAAGCATCGACTAGAATAAAAAAAAACTAAATACCACCCAATAGAATCATAAAAAAAGAAAAATTAAAACAAAGTATCTAAAAAAAAGCGAGTATGGCTCGGACGTGCCAAAAGAAATCAACTTGCTGCTGCGACCCATGCCAAAGAGCGACCTACGGTAGCACGCCCACGTCTTAATTAGGCGGGTGGTCCGAGAGAGGCGACTCTATACTCCGCTGGTTGTAACAGTGCGAAAGAGTTGAATCATCTTTTACATTTGGCGCAAAAGGAAGAGCTTTTAATTATAGCAATAGAGTTGCTAGTTCAAAGAAAATTTATTTTTGCCAGCGTTGTACTCGGCAAAACGGTTTTACCATCGGTAGATCTTTTTCTACGTCTAGCTTTTTCGAGATGTAGAACGGCAGATTTATCGTTTCTAGGATACCAGAGATTGTAAACGACTGGTTTATGACGCTAGTCCAGTGAGTTTAAATTATTATTAAAAGTATGCTTTTTTTTAAGTAACGTGTTTGTTTTGATAGAAATTACAAAATGTGGCGGATTTATAATATGTATTTAAATATTTTTAGAAATTCTTTTGTTTTATATTAAATATGTAGAATTAAAAAAGTAAATTCTTATAATACGTTAAATAAAAAGAGAAAAATTAATTTAAAAAGTTTTTTGTTATGTTAATAATAACAACTCTATACTACTAAAGAATAATTAACTGACCTTAGATCCTAGGGTAAATCTTATGACATACAAAAAGACTGTCGAAAAGAAAATAGTTTTATTAAGTATAATCGATCTCTTTTATAAACAGGTGATTAATAAAATAAAAAAGATATAACTATTAACTGTTTCACAGAAATGAAGAAAAGATAAAATCTTCAATAAATTATTAGCGTCGTATTTTTAGTCATGGCGAAAAAATACATTAAAACGTTGCCTAGCAAAATACCCACCGATTACTTCAGTAGTTCGAAAGCAACACTATAAAAAAAAAACATTTTTTAACACTCCATCGACTATTCAAATAGCTTTTTAGTAGAAAAAGAAGAAGATTTATACAATTAAAGATCGATTAAAAGCGCACGAAATCGAAAAAAACGACAAGGAAGAAACTGCGAATGAATAGGCGCTGCGCGAAAACGATTACATCGATAGACAATCGATAATCTTCCCCTCTTCCGCCTCTCTTCCTCATAGAGCCGCTGGTAATAAGACAAACGTATTAGCGCATTAACAAACCTGTATTATCTCGATCAATATTTCATCATCACGTAAGTGATGCAATAAGAGCCGTAATTTATATCCGGTGTAAGCTTCGCGCCAACTTTTCGATATAAACATTCACTGTCTCTCCGTCTGCGTAGAAGCAAAAGCGAGCACAGCGTCGTGAATTAGCTTTCAGCACGTACGTAGGTGGTTTATAAAAATAACTTTCGGGAAAACAAAATAGAATAAAGGCGCACCGTTAAAATGATAGAGCCGAGGAAAAGATTTTTGGGATGGGAACAATATATGGTATCGCAAAAGTATCCGCCATGAGATTTTATTCGAAGCGGTCATCCAGCGATATTGCAGTATTATTATCGTGGTTAAAATGTGAAAAAATACAATTCATGGGAAGTTAAAAATAGATGAAGAGGAAGAAATGGGGACGGGAGAAAGAAAAGTTGAAGAAACTGATTGGTATTTTGTTTCCTTGAAGTTTACTCATTTGTACGCTCAGCTAAAATAGAATTCGAGAAATCGGTGAATGAAAATAAGTCGGTGATATATGGAGACACACGAATTATAAGATTTTAGTATGTTAAAGCTGAGTATCGGTATTCGGTTGTAAAACTTGTATTTTATCCAAACATAATTTAATTTTTATTTATATATTTAAATTATGTAGTAAAGTTTATATAAACAATATAACTTTTTTAATTTTAAATTTTTATAAATTCTAATATTATTACGGTTTCTAATTTTAAAGTTATAGTTATCTATCGAAAACGTTTATATTTAAGTATATGTGAATAAAGTATGAATTTTTAAATATAAAAATTTTTCGGTAATTTAATAAAACAATTTAAGTGTTCTGAGATTTTTTCATATAAATTATAAGCGTAATAACAAATGAATTTCCCTTTAAGAAAGCATCTCGCCAAAGATGTTATTTTATGCGTATCTAAATTATGCTTGATATTACTCGATTGCAAAATCATATAATTATGTGACGCAAAATATTAATTTTGCTTTAAAACTACTAGTTTGTGTACTACATTTAATAACAGACCTCGGTAAATTTATAATTCAGATTTCTTCCAGATATTGAATTTGCTAAGAAATCTATACAACATTTAACGCATGAAGAAACGAAAACCTATAAGTCAACTCGATTCAATCTTCCATTCCCTATTCTGCAACCTTAATCAGCAAACTTACAAATGATAAAAAAAATTGATCAACGTGCAACCATGTCTATATTCTTACATAAATTGAAAAAGCGTTGTTCAGCGTAATCCTATTGCTCTGATGTTACTAAAGTGTTAAGCACCAAATGTATATATACAAATGTTATCACGTGAGATGCGCGAGGCCGGTTAGAAAGAGAAAGAGAGAAAGAGCCTCGGTGTGAACGTACGATAATCGTGAAAGCGCGATTATTATGCGCTCGTCGCCGCGCGCTGCATACGTGCATATGAGCGAATCTTATACGTATGTACGCATGCCGCTCGCGTACGATCGCGCTCGTTTTTTTCTGCAACGATGCACATTTTTCAATGGCCGTGTGGGTATATGCATGTGGAAATGTAGGCGCGGTGCAACACCGTAACTTTTCGCAAGACTTTTCGAGGAGTTCTTATTTTAGATGGAACTTTTGTATTTTTATTTCATTTACAAATACTTATTTAGTTTTATAATGATATTTTATAACTTTATTGAAAATATGATGATGTAAACAAATTTAACGATTAATATCCGTCGAAATCTAAATCAAAGAAATACTTATGAGGAAGGATGATACTTATCCCGACTTATTTTATACATACGATCAAAGCTTCTAAAGAAAAAAAAAAATTTCCTGCAAAGATATACTTAAAAGCAAATCAAGAACCATCAACCAGATGAAAACCTTAAAATAAGCATCCTCAGCGAGGCCATTAAGCTACTGCGCTGGCGAAAATGTCGCAACATTTTTTCCATGAGCACTCCAAGTCTCGACAACTCTCTCTTCCTCTCTTGCTTTTGATCTCTTTCTTCTCATGCCCTCTCGCCTTCTTACATGCGTATACGCACACGCATACGGCTCAAAAGGAACGCCCGCTTAAGCGTAGCCTCTCGACACTCGCCAAAGCGGAATAAAAGACGAAACAAAGAGTCGGACTTGGGGGGAGGCCGGCCTTTAAATGCTATACGCTTGCGCGATGAGAGACAAATTCTGCTTTATGAGTTCCTTGAGAGCCTATTTGGCTATCAAAGTGGCCTTTTATCTGGCTGGGTAACCAAGGTGTCGCTGCTGGTGCGCCTTGATGGTCAGTGTAGATGTAGAGATGAGGACGAACTAAATGTTGTAATTCAGGAGAGTGAACAGATAAAGAAATAGAGGGGAATATTTTGTTTCTGTTAGGAATACGTTCATGAAGCGATGAGTTGATTTAATTAGCTAATGAATCATGAGTGTACGAAATATTAACGATATTAATTAATCTAGTATCGGAGAATATGTTTTTTTATACGTATTGGTATAATAAAGTTGGATGTAAAAAAAAAGATGGCGAGGAAAGAACATATAAAAAGCTTATTGATTGTACTCATTTAAAGCTTTTTTAAAATATCATTCATAATTGGGACAAAATAAAATTGCTCAACAATTACATATTATCAGAATTTTGAATATCTAAACACGAAAACTGCTGCTATCTATGCTTGAAAATTATACAAGTTACACAGACTTAGCAATAAACTAATATTCAATACTATTCAACAAATCCGCAAGAACAATTGATATCGACTTCCTCTCTAAGTCACTACGTTCAAATACCAAGCTCTCAGGGCACGCTTGCAGCGCAGACAGAAGAAGCCCCGCAGCAGTCTCATCTCTTGCGCGCGCACGCACGTGAGTCAGGTCGGCGGAGACTGGCGCGTGCAGAGCCAGAGTCCCGGAAATCGTACGCGGGGGCTTCGATAAGGGTTGGAGAGGTTCCCGCGCGGATTTCCGCGAACAGGGACGATTCGATAATTACAAGAGCGCGAGAGCCCGGAAGCCAGAGGCTTCGGTTACTTACTCCGCTCCTGCGCCTGCTGCTGCAACTCGAGCTACTACACGGCGCACGTGGGAACGGGGATTGCCAGCTATAACATAGATTGCGGGTCTTCATTAGTTTGGACAGTGCTGCCAGTTTGGTTGGGCATTGATTAGCTTTCGGGTGTGTACTATTGTTTGGACTTCTGGATCCTCAAATCTTTTCCTTGAGGTGTGTTGTTAAAATGTCAAATTGTTTCAAAGAAGAATGACATCTTCTGTGCGTTAAATATAGGATATGGAATCTGATTTAATCAAGAAGGAATTTTTTTAACGTTCTATCGTTTAGGCCATTAATTACTTTGATTGAAAATTTTGCATTTTCTATTTGACAGAAAAATATGATTTTTTGATATAAATATATTTAGATCACTGACTCTGTAAACATCTCGTAAATATATCAGGCAAACAAGTAACGATCGGTCGACGCAACTGGGTTATGCTATGTATGCGCGGACAGATTTTTCATTTCGGAGTCAACAGAGCAGGAAATACCGAGTCAAGCAAGATCCTTTTGTTTTAGATGAAGATGAATTGATTTGAATATTTGAGCGAATAAAATTTTCAATAAATCATATAGCTTTATTTTACTATATGACACAACTATAAATGTTATAGTTGTGTCTAAGCCATAATGTGTTCTATGTAGTTATTCCAGAGTATATTATACATTTAATGATACTATTAGGTACTTTATCAAATTATTATTAAAAAATTTTGAAAGCATGAAATTTCAAAACAACAAGTTGTATAAGTACTGTTTCAATTATGTGTACAACCACGAAATCAGTGATCAGTTAACAGCCAGTTAAAACTATTAACAGCATTTGTCAACATCAAATTCAAAAACAATGCAACATAGTTATAATTGCCGATAAACTGCAGTAACTAGTGCTCTCTATACTATACGTTAGAACTTTCTGTCTCTGTTTCTTCCTCTCTCGCATGAAATTGATCTGTACTTTTATTCATTTTATTTTCTTGCAACAAGAGAAATTTCCAATATATTCATCAGTTCAATCAAAGCGAGTCCCAGCGAAAAAAGTATCGCTTTACTTTTCAATACGTTAAAAACATAAAAACCGTTCGATATTACGGCCAATGGACATTGCTCGAGCTACTCACCGCACCGCAGGGTACGTACACTATAAAGCTTTCGCTCGGCTCGTCGTATAATGTATATTTTCAACTCCATTAGCCGCGCAGCAAAGCCACAATGTATATCGAATGTCCCATGCGAGAAAGCAAGATACATCGAGCACCGATCGTTACACACTTTACACTTGGTCAGCATCAATATAAAGAATAAAAGCCGCGGATAAAGATAGGTCGATTACTGGCAGAAAGGGAGAGAGAGAGAAGGAGAGAGGAATTTTAGTTTAGAGAGTAGTAGTTTAGTCGATATAGCACTGACATCAGAGAGCAGCAAAGAGTTGCAAATTACGAAAACTTTCACGCCCATCTAGAGCGATAATTTGTCGCAAATTGGCAAAAGTAAAATATGTCTTTTAGTGAGAGGGATGAAAACTTTTTACACTAGAAATTGTAATTTTTTTGAGCTAAAAATTTTAATTAGTGATTGAATACTGCATGTATTTATGTAATCTTTAAACCGCCAGAGCACAATCGATTGAAACTGACTTCAATACAAAGTTCTGACTAACCAACTACCGCAGCTATTTCCAAGTTTGGACCACAACTTGGCTTAACAAGCTTGAGGTTCAGATTAATAATGCAAGCACTTGTAACCGCTATAATTATTACGTCAAATCGTCTAGATCAGACGAAATTCATGAGATTATATAACCTTTATATATCGATCTCACGGTAATCAAAACTAAAACTCACATTATCAATTTATATTAATAGTTTGAACAAAAAAAATTGACTAAATGCAGTCCATTCAGCACTATATATGCAAATTTTATTCGTGTAACTTCAGTGCTGATTCTGCGGCTATTATATTCCTCTGTTTTGTTTCTTCTCTCATTTCTCACTTTGCTTCTTTGCCTCAAGCGTGAGCACACACATTTCGCGGTTATTATTCTCTTTTTTCCAGCACTTCGAGTTTGGCTTTCTCACGAGGTTCGCGATCGCTCCATGACTGACAGTTTCGTTTTTAGGATCGGAACGAATGATTTTAGCCTTGAAAAGAGCTGCTAATTGAAGCCTGCGCCATTGATGCGCCGAGAAATTATTATTAAACTTATCGCAGACACAAGGCCTTAGCGAAGGATGCAAGGAATTGAGAGAATAATAAGAGATTCTTGGTAATTGGATGAAAGTCGTCGAAACAATGTTTTCGAATGCAATAAAGCAAATTAACGAATGTTGTGTTTGTTTTTAATCAAACGCAATAAGTAATATCACTTTGAAACTGTTTTTTGAAATAATTATTTTTAAGCAAACTTAATTTTATATAAACAATGAGAAGTATTTACAATTGTGACAATATAAATTATCAAAGATGAGAATTAATCGATTAAAATCATCAAATCTCATTTTAATCACCAAAATCTAATTAAATTTTCAAAGACAGCCGACTAATGGATATTCTTTTGACAATCGGTTCAATCAAAACTTATACCCAAGGTTTTTAAATTGTTTAAGCAATTCCAATACTTTTGTTTACTTGCATATATATTCACACAGTTCTCTTCGACAGTTCCAGCAGTTAGTTCCCTCAAAACTTTTAACTCGATCCGGAAAGAGAGACGGAGGGCGAAAGAAGATCGAGCGCGCGAAAACTTAACGGAAAAAGGAGAGCGCGCGTCGCCCCTCGCCTTTTTAATAATTCAATATCCACTTTATCGGCATCGTGACAGCATCGGTCGTCGGCCTCCCTCGCGCGGAATCGAAATTAATTTTGAGAAGTAATTAGAGGAGCAGCGACGCGCGAGTGAAAAAGAAAAAGATGAACGGGAGAAGCCCCAGTCAAAGTTTGAAAAATGGAGGCAGACGAAAAATTGGCATCGCTCGCAAGGAGCAAAAAAGAATGGGGCGCGCAAGGATAAAGAGGAGGAGAGCGCCGAATGAAAATGCGAAAGAGCGATGGAAATACGTGGACTAAAGAAGGAAGCTGGATGAAAAACAGGGTGATTAGTCGAGACGAAGAGGATGCGAATGGATTATGTAGAATTGAGCGAGAAAAAATGCCAAGTAATTACGCGCTATTTTTGGGTATGTAAACGTCCGCTTGGGGCTTAGGAAATTTATGCGCTCCAATTTTAGAGAGAAATTGGAGTTGAGTTTGAAAGAACTTAGGCTCATGAATCAGTACTTTGAATTATGAAAAGGAAATAGGTTTTGAACAAAATGTAATATTCTTATTAACACTATAGATCAATTTCAAGTTCAAAAACGTTAGTTTAATTTAATAGCAGTATTGAATTCTCTAGAAATAATTATATTAGTTTTCGTTAAGATAATTATCTATATTGTAATTATCAGAATTGTGTTACAAATAAAATTTAAAAATAAAGAATTATTTTATCTAATAAGCCTACTTTTGCCATTAACTCGAAATCACGTTTTTGGTATAATGATATTCTTTCAAAGTTTTTCAATAATTTTTTATAAAATTTATATCTTTACATAATAAACACTAGCACTATCCAAGATACTGTACATTTTCAGAAAGGAGAATCAACAATTTTTTTCGAAAAGTAAAAAAATGTTCAAGGAAGAAGATGATGCGCCTAGGGCTTGGATGCGTCAGAGGAGGTTGATTAGATCGCTTTATTTTGTCAGAAAGTTTAAAAGACGTAGCGCTTCGCGCGCGTGCGCCAGATTAATGGGCCGCGTTTGTCATCGTTACGACGTGTAAAAAAGTTTGATTAGCCTCAAGCTCGCTTGAAACAGGGCCTGCACTATCGGTGAAGTTAAAATTGCAAGTATTGTTAATTATCTTTTATTGTGACTTTTTGTTTTCAAGAGTCGTTTGCAATAGTTATGGCATCAAGAATACATTTTCGCAATTTATTATTCTCTTTTTATAAGAGTTAATAGTTGTTTAGTAAACTGTAATTGTTCTTAAACAAAAACTTATAAGTTATGGAACGTTCGAATATTCACAAATAAACTTAATCTTCTACCACATTTTGTTACATTGATATTTATCAAAAACTGAGCTGGGAAATCGTAATAGCATAAATAATGCACGAATACTATGCTAAAGAAAAAAGAATTAAAATTGTGGGAAAAGATGAGCCAAATCGATCAGTGAGCCACAAGATAAATCAACAGCCGCGAGAAGTCAATAACTCAATGACTAGGCACAATTCGCAGGTATACACTTAGAAATCATCGTCATCATCGAGCCTAAATCGTCGCATTATACAATAGCATAACAGAATGGACATCATTTTTGGGTCAAAATCATTGCATCTTCTTAGATTCTCCAAATTTACGTTAATGAAATCACAGTTTTAAATGAAATATATTAATATGATAAGTTTGTTTGAAAAAGTATTAGAAAATTTACATTGCATCTAAACTCTATTTACAGCTTATATGTGTAGTAGGATGTCTATATAGTTAATATGTGATATGCTTTTAAGCACTCCGATCTTCTTGGTTTTTAAAGTACTCGCCTTAATACCTGGTAATCCTTCTGAGAAACATGAACTTAAAAACTGAAGCTTCTGGGGATTAAAAATGAAATTTTGTCTTTGTCGTTGAGGCATATTTAAGAAAAATCAGTGGTAGCTCCAATGATTCATAGTTATCATGTGCAAATAATATTAGATTTTGCATCAAGGGAAAAGAAATATAGCAAATATCTCAAAAATATACTGACAATATACTTTAACGACTATGACAGAAAAATTTGAATCATGTTTGTTTTTGTAGATTACGAATTTCTGCGAAAGGAGAGAAAATGTATTCTAAAGGCTTCCAAAAATTTTTTCCTCAAACTAAAAGGTTAACATTAAAAATGATTTTGATACTTAGATTGCCGGTGTAACAAAGATAAAGTTAATGGTTCGAAAGTGTGTTTATGGTAAATTACTGTATAATAAATATCCTTTGCAGAGAAAGAGAGAGAGAGAGAGAGAGAGAGAGAGAGAGAGAGAGAGAGAGAGCCGGTTAGTTAAGTATTTTATGCGTCTGATCAATTGTAAATACATTATATATTACGCATAAATCGGTTTGTAAGATAAATTTGAAATTAATGAGGTGGATATAGCGTAATGGATAAACCTTGGATAAGGGCTTATGTATCGCTGAAGTATAGAGAGTGAATAAATCACATTAAACTGCTTAATGTTTATTAAAATATTGAAAATTAATATTTATAATGTAGTCATTTAGATTGTAATTTCTGCCGGTTTTTGTTTTACAAAGAACTGAATTGATTGGCGTTATTATTGATGTTTTAGGGCATTGCTCTTATACTCTTTCAATTGATTGCAGGTTATGATAATAATTTTTGATCATTTTTGATTGTAATATCATTTTTGATTGTATACACAATAATAATATGATTTATGAAAAAATTCAAATACATACAGTAAAGTATTTCTATGATTTACAAAGCTTTCTTTTGCATTATATTACACCCATTTAAAACTTTAAAAAATTAAACAGTCTAGATCAAGTTAATCAATTTAATGAAAAAATTTATTGACCTCCATCACTTCCTCCTCAGCTACCGTCCTTCACAAACGCAAAACACCTCCGAGCAGCACTATCGAGCAGTAGACGAAACAAGTTAACTTGAAAAATCGAAGCAAGTTAGAAAGTAAGTCAGTCGACGAAATTGTCTGGGCAGCATCGGGAGGAAGCG
>JAPYZA010006806.1:0-10704 GCA_030522685.1 Eupelmus azureus
TTCACTTATTATTTTTTATTTTTATATATAGGCAACTAATTTTTAATTATTTATATTTTATATTTTCAGATTTTAATAGTATCTGGTCCCCTTAAGGGTTATTAGATCACGTAATGGGTAGCGCTTCAAGTGATCCACAAAATTTCGAAAGTAATAAAAAATTAGAAAATCTTTTTATATTGCTAGCAACTTACATTGGAGGTCTCAGATATATGCAACAACTCTTATATATGAAATAACTCTTGAACTAAAAGATTCATCAAGAAATGGATTGCGCCATATTGTAGAGCGCAAAATTTTACATAAAAAAACATATATAGTATTTCGCTTTGTCTACTATTATGCATTAAAATATTCATTTTAATGAAAAGTTATATATATATATATATATATATATATATAGATATAGCGCTCGGTCAGCAGAAACTGTAGCGTGCAGTCTGTGGCCGCGCGACCATGCGGCGCATGCGCGTGCCTGTCTGCAGCTTGTAAACAGACCGAGCGCAAGTGTAAAATATTTTTACGTTCTTATGCTTGCAATATTTTTATCATGAACATTAAAAATACCAAAAAATTGTGAATTGTAATTAAAACAAAAACATTAGTACCTAAAACTTTTATTGCAGAATTCTTTCTCTAAATTTTCAGTAAGTTCAAAAATAGATCTTCACGAAATTATAATGATTTTAATAATAAATAAAGTTACGTGTTATTCTTATCATTATATGTTTAAAATAAATGTATTAAAACATTTATAAACTTAACATTTATTTGGACTTCTAACTAAAATAATGTTAAGGAATGTCCATATTTCTGTTTAAAAAATAGTATTTTTTTCCAAATACTCGGAGCATAATTTGTGATTGGATAAAATGTGTAAATTTCACTTTTATTATTAATATTATGGGAAAAGAAAATTGCGAAAAGAATATCAAATTGCCAAATAATTTTAAAAACTCTTTCTGCATTTGTATAACTATGAGCCGTTTTACTATTGTAAATAATATAATATCCATACAAATGTTATATCCGAACTAGGTTGTCTAGTTCGGTTTCTCATGAGTTCTAATATATTAATAAAAAAGAAACTAATCTTGGTCCAGAGACCTTTATTCGCTCTTACCTTTTACGTTGTGACTGTGACTTATCTGTATCTGTATCTGAATCCTCCTCCGCGTTTGACTTTATTAATTTAAAAGTAGGTCCGATTGAGTCAGATTGAGCGAAGACGTCGTGGCGTTGATCGAATAATCAAATTTCTCCAACAAAGATGTCAACCCTCGCCTGTCCTGCAGAAATCTTGTAAAGTCAGCGAGTGCGCCGACCGTGTTACAAATGGTTTTGCAACAGCCGAGGAACTAATCGATCAGCAAGTAAATCAGGTCATACAAACGTATGGCCTGTGATGTTGCGATATCACACGTCCCCCCCTCCCCCTAGGACGATTGTCGCCACGACAATCAAGTTGGTGTATGGCGTCTCGAATACTACGTTTAGAAAATTCTATTCATCCTTATTCAATGTTGTTAATGATGGTAATTTGGAAGCTCTTATGCAAACTTTGCATATAAAAGGTGATCTTCCATAGCACTTTGGACTGCACCAATGCTGTTTGCAGCTGGTGCAAAGTGCCCAAGATACTAATTCATCTGGATATTTACCGTAAAAACAATCGGTTTTAGAATAACATTCGAAACAAGGTTCGAATGCTTCCGGCTGAGGGATTAATTTGTTGTTAGATAATTTTTCTTTGTGTTGTCTCTCTCGGCTCCTGTGTTTCCTTACTCTGTCCTTCTATCTTCGATTTATTACGGATTCGTCTATTTCGAAAAGTTTCCTCTTGTTAATTTTAATTGATGGTTTTTTTAATATTACGCTGCAATCCTTCGTATTTGACACCGATTCCATTTGATAATAATCTGTGATGCCTTTTCTTTTGTCGGTGTTATCGACTTTTTTGTATACGGAATTTGAGGTTCCTATTGGGATTTTTTATTTAATGTTATGTCTTCTGTATCCGAAGCTATATCTATAGTACCGATAAATGAGGGAGCAGACGGAGCATCGGCAGGAGTGATATCTTTTGATTATGACATGGGGATGGACATATGCGGAGACTTGTTTGTCACAGTCTCACGCGTTGTAGTTTTTTCCGCGCGCCTCGTGGTGGTAGGCGCTAGCGCGAACACATACGTCATGGCCCCACTTGCTACTGTTTCGTCCGCGTGCCTCGTGGTGGTAGGCACGGACGCGGACACACGCGTCACAGCCCCACTTGCTGCTGTTTCACCCGTGCGCCTCGTGGTGGTAGGCGCGGACGCGGTCGCGTATGTCACGGCTTCGTCCAAACTGTTCACTTGTTTAGTGGCTGCGACGCTCCGGCAGGCGTGACCATTGAATTCACTACCTGTTTGTCACATAAGTGTGACAATGGAGAGGCAAAAACACAATAAGATTTTGCTGTACTTACGCTCTCACTACTATTGTCTTTATAAAAGTTCATGTTTTGCACTTTAACTTGGTTTAAAAATTCCACTTCACTATCGCTGTTTTGAGTGATCAAAAACTTATTTTTCAATGACTCCTGTAATAGTTCTTTTGCCCTTTGGTAGTCGCTTTCTGCTCTTCGCCCATCTTCCGTTGCTTTATCTATTTGATCTAATACTTTAAATAGCGTTTGAACGATACTAAATTAAATGTGGGGATTAACGAACGAGTCGTTCGTGAATAATTTGCTGACGGTACAGATGGCAAATGTCAATCACCTGTGTTGGTCAATAGTCTTGATTCTGATGTTGAGTAAATGCTGGATTCCTGTAAAGGCGCACGCGTTTGCATTTATACTTTTAAATGTTCTTTATTCTAAAATAATTTTACAAAAATATATTTTAATAATGTTCTAGATTACAATAGATCCTATAAATAAACAATTTATAATTTTACAAATTTTTACATAATTATTAGGTTTTGAAGTCTGAATTTTGCATAGGTACCTTCATTGGCATATAAATAATGCATTTTTGAAAGTTGCAAAATTATTTTTAATCGGTTATATATTAAAAAGGTACGGTCAAAAAAATTTTAAATTACTCTCTAATTTGTTAATTAAGCTATGTGTATCTAGTACATTTTTAAAATTGTAATATCTGGCAATTATTTGTTTATAAGCTTATAACAAGTTATCTATGCAAAATTCGAAAAAACTAATATCCTGTAATTTTACAATCAAGGTCTACGAATGCGTACATCAATAAATTAATTTTTTTTTAAGTTAATAACAACTAATTTGTTTATAACGAATTTTCAAGAAGTTAAATATTTTTTTTCATTAATACGGTCGTTAAGGTGGTTTATATTCATTCGTATACATAAGAAAAATTTTAATTATAAATCAATTGTTTAAATTAATAAATCTAGTGAAATAAATAATTTATTTAAATTCGCATTATTGTGTAATTTTACAATTAAGGTAGTCGTCTACATATATGATAAAATAATTTTTGTTAACTTGTATTTTCAACAAACAATTAATTTATTTATAACAATTTTGGTAACAACATATATATTTTTCGCTATCAAATTAAAAGGAATGAATGAGCTATTTCGTTAATGAGTTTAAGTAATCTATCTGAACAAAAATGAATTATTTATTAAATTAGAAATCAATAATAACAAAAATTAATAGTTTTCCAGTATAAAATTAGTTTTTATACAATAAAATGAAGCTATAATATAAATTATTGTATGTTATTATAATCTGAATGAATCGCATCACATTACATTAAGCTACATATATACCTTGAATAGGCAAATCCCCAACATTTTGATGTAATGATTGTGTACTGTGGTGAATTGTACATCTTGTGTTGGTCTCGAAGTTGAAATCAAGCTATTTCTGGACACATCAAAGGTTCTTGATTGTATTCTTGAAGGTGGTGGCGGTGCTGGTGGCGCCACAACAGGCCGAAATATAGCTACTTCACGACATTCATTCTTTATTACACGTGGTAAATCATTAGCAGCAAGAACCTGATTTCTGTTTTCATTATTGATATTTTGGTTATCATTGTGAGAGGGCAGTTTAATTGTGCTACTAATTGTTTCGTCAGAATTTCCTCCTCTCGTTACTAACAAAGGTTGAATTGTATTTGGTTCAATATTTATCATTTCTATTCTATTACGATTCAATTTACTTTCTTGATTTCTTTTTATTACATTATTCTTTTTACACTTACAAAAATATGTAAGTATATTATATTTCTTAAATGTTATAAATAATAGTATAAAAAAATTAAATTGCCTCCCAACGCCGATCCAACGTAATATTTTATATATTCTTTTTCTCGTTTTTGTCTACTAATTTCTCTGAATCTTTCTTCAATTTGAGTAAGGGATATAGCAGTTTTACTTCCTGACCATTTATGAAATTCAAGCAATTCCTCATCTCTTAAATCAACGGTATCGTATTGAACAGAATTTAATTTGGCTTTTGATAAAAACAATGAAATTTCGAAAAATATTTCCGGGTTATACAAAAATGATTGATTAACTTCGATATTATTAACTCCGTATAATGTAACTTCAGGAGTTCGAGCTATGCAACGTCCATGTATAGGTAGGATTCCGTTTCCGCTTAAAGTGATGTCCGCCTTCCTTCCATTGTCACATACTAAACGTACTTTAGAAGGCTCTTTGATGGAATATAGCCACTCATCGGTCGTCTCTAATCTAATCCAATATGAAGATGATTCTGAAGACAATACTATTTCACAACTTTGTAAAGCTTGTTGAGAAGGTCTTGCTAACAATAAATATTCACAAGGTGCATTCTCTTTTTCTTTGCTAATGGGCATAGTCGGAGGACAAAGAAGCACTCCTTTGCTTTTAATTCAAGTTGAAATATAAGCTCCATCAACTAAGAAATAAGTACTCAAATCATGGGTTATTATAATGTGTGAGTAACGTGGTCGAATAGCCGCGTATCCACTCACATTTGTAAAAATCTCTTTAGGAATAGGTAATGAATGAAGTTTATACATTGTGAATGTTGTATTATCGGAAAGAGGAAAACTGAATGTAACTATCAATCGACCATTCATAGCTATTACATCCGAATGGGACATAGAAAACAAATGTTCGGGTGTTATTTCAATATCTTCCCAAGGCATAATGTGGTTAGATTTATGATTATTAATTTCTCTGATCATATTTTTAAATTGTTTGTGATAAAGAATAAAGGATGTAAGTGTCCATGCGAGATAGTTTCTATGGCGTTAATAAGAGTTTTATAAGAGTATATAGTATAATCTAAAGATTTTTCAAATTCGTAAACCCAATGGACTATGGCCTTAACATTTTCAGAGTGATTTTGTGCTATCTTGAAATCACTGCTTTGTTTTAAAAGATCTATGAGACTTTTATGCATCACGCTTAATTTAGCTTGATTTTGTTCTAAGTTATTATGAATATATACCAGGTCAGAGTTTACAATATGAGTTTGGTCAGCCATCAGGTAAGAAATATTATTTACTTTTTCATATAATCTATTGATTTCTTTATTTAATTGTTCACGGTCATCGGCATATCCATAGTTCCAAATAGTTTCCTGTTTACCCATCCAACGAATTCGAATGGCGCACTTCTTTTTTCATAACGCGAGGTATTTTTGATTCATATGGAATCGGATTAACTTTAACTGGAGAAAAAAAATGAAAGATGCAGTCTATCAACAGGTATTATCGTAGTACATTCGCTCTCAAGTGCGTGAACACATTTATTGAATGCCAAAGTTAATTGGGCCTCTCGCCAAATAGTACGGTTTTCCAATTTTTGGAAATATAGAGATATAGATAATTTCCACTGAGTACGTATTAATCGTACTTCATTTAATTGTTCGTAATAAATTCCGGGATTATTAACCATCGGAGTATTTTTATAATATGGTATCTTATCTGAGTTCTAACTTGCAATTCGGAAGAATATACCTAGAATCAGCAAAATCCAATACACTCCCATTGTTCTCTTTGTCCTTTTCCTCCCGTGAAAAGAAAATAAAGTACAATCAATGAAAATTGATAGCTAATTAACTATAACATACTTTGATCATATCTTTGTGTATTAATATACTTTTGCTGTTTAAAGATTCTAATACCACATTATTATTATCACGAATTTCTTTTACAACAAATTTTCCATTATAAAATCTGACCAATTTTCCATATCTAGGTTCATAATAGCGTAAACTTTCAATCCCACTTCTAATTTTTGAGGTCTAACCTTTTTACCATATTGCTGTTTACTTTTATGTTTAGAATTTATTAAACTTTCGCGAGTCAAATCCTTGATATCTTTCATTCTATTTACTAAATCACATATATACGAACTGCATGTCTCAAGTTGAAATTCATCGGGCAAAAGGTTCTGGAGCTCTTGCTAACCTTCCATATACTAATTCAAATGGTGTAAATCCGGTAGCTGAGTGCACAAAGGTGTTGTATTGGTGCATTGCATAAGGAATAACTTTATCCCAATCTTGTTTATCAGCAGCCTTGTTATGAAGAAAATCTACAAGCATTATATGACTGCGTTCTAATGATCCATTAGATTGAGGTCAATATCCGGATGTACTTGCTAATTGAAAACTATATATGTTACTTAACTCCTCCAATAAACGACTTCTAAAACTGCAATGTCGATCTGACAAAATAATTTTCGAAACCCCGAATTACGCAATAAAGTGACGAGCTAAAGCATCTGTAATGGTTATGGCTTTAATGTCGGATAATGGTACAGCTAAGCAAAATTTAGAAAATTGACATTGCATAATTAGAATATGAACATTCCCAGAAGGAGTCTCAGGTAGGGGTTCCACAGTATCTATAACCAACTTACTGAAAACTTCACTAGGTGTATCAGTGATTACCATTGGTTCACGAGACGTGATTCTAACAAGTTTTTGTTCTTGACAAATCTGACACTTTCTTACAAAATCTTGTACTTCATCTTTCATACCTTTCCAAAAATACTTTTCCCGTATCCTTCTATACGTTTTTCCCATTCCTCTGTGTCCCCCAAACAAACTAGTGTGACAAGTCTGTAATACTGTCTTCCTGTCCTCTGGAGCTAACGGCACACATGATCAAAAACACACGGTAATTTGAATTTCTAAGTCTTTCAATTCTTGAAAAAGCATTTTTAATAGATTCCCTCGTGGAATGTTATCAGTCAATTCACCTTTCTTGGCAATTCGCAATATTTTAATTTTTTTATTACATATTATTTCTCTCAATGATTTAAAACAAGATCCCAAATCACTAGCTTTAATCGGATCACTTTCACTATGACAAACTACTAAACCTATATAATATTTCTTTCGATTTTCAATAAAAATTAAATTACCCACAGTTGGTTTCAATTTATGTAATTCATCTTTAAAAATTGCTTGAGTTTCTAAAAGAACGCGGCAATTTTCAGTATTCAAAGACAAATCGGAAGAAATGAAATATATTAAGTTATCCTTAGCATAAGTCAAACATTCACGCGTATGAATTAACTTAAGTTTAGAAACAGGCTTAAATAAAGATTCATCTACTGCAGGTGAAAGGTAAACTCCAACAGGTGGTCCACTCAATAAACTAACATCATGTAATAAAGGATTTAAAGAATTTTCAATTTTTTCTCTCTGTGAAGTGAAAAGCTTATCTGGAAAAGAATTGTGATCAGTTTTAGCGTGACAACCAGTAGAAATCTTTCCATTTAAATTTTTGGAATTTTCAATTTCAATGTCATTATTAATGAGCTTGTTCTTTTCTGTTCATCAACATTCTCCTCACTACTTTTTTGTTCAATTGGAGACAATCTATGCCATTCTGTTTCCGAATAGTTAAGAGTAACAAAAGGAGTGGATTGAGCTTTAGGTCTTTTTATAGGTGATTTTGTAGTAAAAGGTAATCGTTTTTTATATAATTCAGCTGAATTCTCGTCCATTCACATACTAATAGTTTCGCTCGGTACATAATTCTTCTTTTTCCAAGTCTGAAACAAATCCTCAGGAATTCCCTCATGAGGTTTTTTTGGAGAAGGAGGCAAAGACTTACAATTTCGACGAGGTGTCGGTACAACAAGTCCCTGACCTCCCTCCCAATCAAGTTCCTCTTCATCATTACATTCAGTTCCAGAATCTCTATCTAAATCATCAAATTTATTTAAAGAATTTACCCCTAACTCTTTCTTAAATGACTCCCACCAATATTTAGTTCCTTGCGTATTTTGTTGATCTTTACTACTTTTATCAGGACAAGATTTATTGTCATCTGAAGCGGTTTCCATTAGGATGGAACTCATTTCACATAACGGTGGCAACAATCGATCTTGTTGTGATCGACGCATAGTAGACTGAAAACATGGTTGTAACAATTCATCTTCGGAAGAAGAAGAACTGTCACACTGTAAATTTTCATACGTTATCGGACAGGTAGGTATGACAATTTTACGGTCACGTTTTGGATTACCTGACTCTCTTTCGTGAATCATTTCATCAATATCCGTGGCTTCTGATCTAAATTCTATATCAGACTTAGGGTTTACGAGACTAGGCATCAAAGAACGATTTTCGAGAGGAATTGGTGGAGCATCCGATGAAGGCACCTCCTCAGCTTCTGTTACTGAAAATTCTGTTTCTGAAGTTTCCGTTTCCGTAATCAAGGGTTCTTCAGCAAAAGTAACAGTTTTCGATTGAATTAATCTTTTTGCTATCGTATTTCCATTCAAATCTCCTTGACCACCTTCCATACCTCTAGGTATAGATAAGGGGACATTTTTAGAACCCTTCTTACGCTCAGGCCCCTTAGGTGGAGTATAATCCCTATCAGATCCGCTGTTTTGACCACTTAATTTCCCTTTAGTCAATCGAGCAAGGGAAGTCTTAGTCTGACGAGGTAATGTTGGTAGCACTTTTACCTCATCCTTATTATCTAAATTTGTATCATCATCTGTTATGCAATCTCGCCCCCCCCCCCTATGGAGTTTCTCCTTATCAGAAGATTCGAAAGTTTCCAAATCTGTAGGGTTGCGGGACAAGGCATCGGCATTAATATTTAATCTTCCTGGCTTATAAATGAAAGTACATCGATAACCCCTCAATTTCGCTTTTCAACGATTCAACCTACTCATAGGATCTTTTATAGAACCTATCCAAGTAAGAGGTTCATGATCCCCACAAACAGTAAAATGGCGACCTTATAAATAATGTCTAAAATGTTGTATCGCAGACAAAACAGCAAGACATTCTTTTTCTGTAGTGGGATAATTTTTCTCACTCTTGTTTAAAGAGCGTGACATGTAAGCTACAGGACGATCACAGCCAGGTTCTCCTTGACTAAGCACAGCACCTATGGCATAATTAGATGCATCAGTTGTAAGAATAAAAGGTTGATTTAAATCTACTTGAGCTAAAACTGGATCCTCACACAAAGCGGCTTTTAAAATCTCGAAACTTTTCTGTTGTTCATCTCCCCATACGAATTTTTTTCCTTTACTCAAAAGATCGTTTATAGGTTTTTATTTCATCGCAAAATCTTTTATAAATCTACGATAATAACCAGCAAGACCTAAAAACTGCCTTACTTGGGACACACTTTTAGGAACAGGAAAATCTTTAACCGCAGAAATTTTCTTTGCGTCAGGTTTTGAACCAAAACTTTCTATTCTATGTCCAAAATATGTGACTTCCTGTGTCAAAAACTCACATTTATCAATCTGCAATTTTAAACCTGTCTCTGATAACCTGGTAAACAGTTTAACTAACTTTTTCTGATGGTCATCTAAAGAATTGGAAAATACTATAATATCATCCATGTATAAAAACAATTCTACACCTTGCAAGCCTTGTAATACACGATCCATAAGACGTTGAAAGGTTGGAGGTGCATTACATAAACCAAATGGCATACAATTGAATCCAAAATGTCCATGTACTGTATTGAAAGCAGTTTTCTTACGGTCTTGAGGCCAAACTTCAATCTGATGAAATCCATTAGCTAAGTCAAATACAGAAAAGTACTTTGATCTTCCTATCTGCTTTAATATTTCCATTACATTAGGCAATGGATAAGCATCAGGTGTAGTTTCAGCATTTAATTTACGGTAATCCACGACAATTTAGTGTCGAGGTTTTCCATCAGGACCGGGTTTTTATCAACAATCCATATACTTCTTTGAAAAGGACTATTAGAAGGGCGAATATTGTCATTTTCTAACATTCTAGCAATTTCATTTTTTACTGCATGATGTAAAGTTGGAGGATATCGATATGGTTTAGTAAAAACAGGTTTTTCATTAACAGTATTGATCTTATGTTGTGTTACGTCGTATACGACGTACAAATCTTAAATTTTAAACATTAATTATGTCAGCGATTGGTTGAAAAAATCATGTCACTGCTATTTTGCAATGCGTTGCCATCAAAAAGTAAGGCAGTACGCTTATGACGTACTGGATATTTCTGAAAACAAACAAAGAATGTAAATCTTTGTAAACAAATTAAGTGTATAAAAGCAGAAGTCGTCTGCTTTAACATTAGTTCGTATCTGCTGTCGATCGAGCTCTGTTCAAGCCAGATCGACAATTAGGTTTAAAGGGACAAACCACCTTTAAGGCTTGAAAATAAAAAAATAAAAATAATCATTATTTTAAATTTTTTAACTT
>JAPYZA010006807.1:0-11031 GCA_030522685.1 Eupelmus azureus
CCGTTGCGAGAGCGTCAGTGTCGTTTGGAGATGTGGTTCGGGGCGATCGATTAGATGGGTTATCGGGGGGTTATTGATAATTTGGCGTTTGGGTTTTATAGGGTTTTTATTAATTTTTGGGGATGATGGGTGCTGTTCTGATAGCTTTGGTTTTGGGGAATTGAATTTTTTGGAGTAGTTGATATCAAGTTTTGTTGTTATAAATATGTAGAAAATTTTGTGTTTTGTGTAAATTTTATTTAAGAAAATAGACGATTTAGGTAGTTTTTATGTAAAATTTAATATATAGTAATAATTTTAATTCAGAAAAATAGAACTATTCACAATATGTGCAGGAGATATTCATTCGTTCAAATATAAACACACAACGAGTGTTACAAATTTGAACAGATTTTCAACTGTGTAAGTAATTTACAAAATTGTAAAAGCATTAGGCCTTTTTGTAACCGAATGAAAGCGCAAACAGCTGTTTACGGAGCCCACGTTCAGCCCGTTTGTTATTGAATCAATTAAACGGCTTTTTATCGCTCCAAAGCCCGATGATTCACCAGCACAATTGTGACAACGCGCATACACTCCCCCACAGACTCAACAATAACAAACCATGTTTTTTTCATCCTCCACCCAAGCACTAAAGTGCCTCGTACACTAAGCCAGCACCAAAGCACTCTCTATATAAAGACAAGATTACGCATATAATAATCTCACCCATAAGAATTACGAGCTGCTAATTAAGCGAAAAGAAATTACACCACGTTGAGAGAGGCGATTGAGAGCGAAGAAAGCGATTAGATAAACCAGCGAGCACGCGCTATCGCTCAATTATAAATTCGTGCATATACACAAGCGGACGCGCAGTTCGACGAACCTATATATTTTCGACAGCTCGATTCTCGGAGCGTACAATATCGCAATTTTTCTTTCATACACAAAGACGACCGCAGCGAGCGCGTAAACACGCATTCAGAGGCCGGCTTTGATGAGCCGTGTGTAATCAAACGAAATTTCAGGCGCAAAGGACAGCGACGTTCCCATGAGCGCGTTTTTCCTAAGCGCAGCCGGCTAATAGCTATTCTTGCCTCTCGCCTAATGCTCGGGCAATTTTCCCTACCCGAGCTCTAATTTCTTCTTAGGTCTCTCTCTCTCCTAGCGCTTCACTTTTTCCCGCAAGAGCGCCGAGGAGATGGGCCGTTTTGTCGGGCTGTATATGTGTATGTACATGCAGTTTCGCGTGTCGCACTTTTACTATCTCCCCGAGCGCGTCGAGGAGCGATTAGGTGCAGGCGACTCGTTGAGAAATCGTCTCTGTACAGCGAGTCTGTATACGGAGACTGAAGTATATAGCAGGCAGCTCGTTGCCAAACTGTTCTAGCGCTCGGATTTCAATTTCCATATTGAATTAAGCCCCCGCTAAGTGCAACTTCGCGCCGACGACTCTATCTCCCCGGCGCAGCGCGTGCGTTTGATGCCATAACGATCGCAAGCCCCTGGAACAATCAAGAGATTAGGCAACTGCTACTCTGCGAGCGCGCGGGCCGCAGATAAAATTTAAATTCAATTACGCCGCGAGCGGGGGGAGAGTTGCTTCTTTGAGAATTTCCTAATGGACGCCTGCTATTTACCAAAGCGTATAAAAGATTTGGGTCTCTCTCGCTTGGAGGCTTTATCTGATTTGTAACGAGCCGGAGAATAAGAGAGTTCGGAGAAGCACCGGGAGTCTTGTTTAAATGATGTTTCTTTTTCTTTTGGTTTATTGTGCTGAGAGAGAGAGACGCTGGAAATATGTTTGTCAGCGCGCGGAGCTTTGGCTTTTGAATAGAGCCGAGAAGACAATGGTTTTTTGCACGGCTAAGCTGCTTTTATTAGCGGGCTGTGTGGAAACGTTTAGTGTAGTAATGGACGGGGTAATTATTGACGTTTAAAAATTTATATTGTAAGCCGGGTTAAGTCGAACTGGGAAGTGAATGAAGCTGATGAGACAAAGACTCATTTTACGGAGGGCCGCTGGGAATTTGTTAAAAGGAGAAAAATATTGATTGACTTTTATAATTAAATTTAATACGGAAAGGAAATTGGAGCGCAAAGGTAAGTTTCCGGTACATTAAGCAGGAGGCAGAAGAAATATACATTAAAGCCGATTTTTCACACTTACAATGATTTTCATATTCATAACTTCCGGACGAAAGCAATTTAGAAGTCGCCGATGCGCAACACAACAAAAGATTAGTGCTCGTGGTTTTGGTACCGTTATAAAAAAGAATGGGTTATGCAATCTGCAGCAGATTCTAAAGATGCTCTTAAATGGAAAAGTGAAAAAAAAATTACAAAAAAGGGTCGGAACTGAAGTTTTTGAAAATTAATTTTAATTTTCTTTAATTATACGTGAGCACTTTCTAAAAGTTAACGGACAAGGTTACGTGAAATTGTGTTGAGTCTAGGTCGACAATCTAGTGGTAACCAAAATAAAAATCAAACTTTTTAACTTCGCTAGACTACACTACTAGAATTGAAATACAATCAGGAATCAAAGCCATATAAAAGTACAAGCTAGATGGATTTTTTAATTAAAATACTAAAACACTGAAAAAAACATATGCATCTTCACTCTTCAAACCAAATGAAAATCAAACCCCACTTAATAACCTCTTTTTAAAAATCAATCTCCCAGCTCACCCACCGCTAAACCATCCGCTTTGATCACCTTACACCCGTGCTTTGATCGTCCCCACGTCGCTACTCGAATATCAAAACATCCCCATCACTCCTACCTATAACCCAGCGTTAAAAATCCAAACGCTATCCTATCTCACAATCCTACACCGGCACAATTCCAACTCACCTTACCGCGCGCAAAAAGCCATCGCAACATCCTGATAAAGACGGAGAAACTCGCCTATTTATACGCACGGCCGATGAGAAGCGGCCCGACGAGAGCCGGACAAATTACGAGAAGAAATTCCAGTCGGCATAGAGCAGCTCTTTTCTCTCTCTCTCTCCAGGCTGCCGAGCGCGTCCTTTCTAAATCGAAGAGCCGGCCTTGGCTGGCGATCGCTGGATGCATTTTATAAGCGCGACGATCATCATCGTTATTTTCGAAGCGCCGGCGTTTTTTCACCTCGCGCGAGCGCGCTTGGAAACTCGTTAAAAGGAAGCCCATTCACGTGTTTTCCGACGAGCGGTAATTAGGGTCGGAATCATTATATCCGGCTATGTACGGGAGATGCGCGGGATAAGAAAGTTTTGAAAAAGTTTCTTGCGTTAAAGCTGGACGATTGTGAGCATCCTTCGGGGAGAGGCGTTTTTTTTTCTTTCTGGCTCTGGAATTTCAAGTGGCGCGAGAGTGCTTTTTTTATGGGGGGGAGGGAGGTGTGGGCTGGTCTTTTCTTTTGTGATGGCCTTTGGAGGATTTGAATTTATGGTCGATACGGGTAGTTTGAGGGAGTGTTATTTTCACTTGCGCTTTTGAATTTTGCATTGTTTCGGCTGGAGGTATGGTTTTGGCTTTGTATTTGATTGTTTTATGAAATTCGCGCTGTAATGGTTTTGAATTTACGTTCGATCGATTATTGGGTAAAGCGTGAATGAAATAAGGCGAGTAAAATTTAATACAGCGTTTGTGATGAATTTTTAAGAAGCTTCGCTAGTAAGCTTATTATAAAGATTAATGTTTAAATAAAGCATTAAATTTTCAAAGAATATCTGAAAAAACAGACGCTATATCGGATTATACTCGGAAACTGCTGCTGCTGACGTGAGAATATTATTTTGATATGCTAAATATTTAGCAGTCTAAGTGAAATTAGTTGGCCGCAAATGAATTAAGATCTTAATCGGATAAGCCAAACTTCCGTGGCACTCCCGAAATTTCGCTAATTAAATTCAACTCAAGCTACTCCTAAGTGAACAAACATTCCATTATCACGCAAAATTTCAAAAGTAAAAACCAAAATTCCGAATCGCCTTTTGCAATGCAGCCCAACTTCGGCGCCCAATTTCCAAAAGACCCAAAACAATACTTCCCCTTAATTACCACCGATTCACAACATTCCAGCCCATTTCTTAAAATAGACCGTCTCTTGATTGCCCTACCTGAACATAACGTAATAATTCGACGCTAATTGGCGCGATTGTTGCGCAGTCGGCGGGAGAAGAAGCTAAATAAAAAAAAACGAAGAAGATGAAATAAAAAGTATCGCCGTTATATATACCTACATACGCCGGCAGAAGAATCGGCATTGTTCGTTTGGGAGTTTTCTCAGCGAGCGACACTTTCCCCCCTTCTCCCCCCGGGGCCTTACGTAAAGGAAGAAACGTGCGTCGTTATAACCGAAGCTATCTCTCGCACGTGCTAGGAAAGAAATTTCCGAATCGAAAAACATTTGCATTCGCGAAGGAAGAAGGTATAGCTGTGTCTAAAGTGTAGGCGTTAAGCGGGTCGATGTACCAATTTCCGTCGTGTGATTACTTTCGTTTCGGATTTTTCAAATGGTTAATACGCGAGTGTCGTCTGGACGAATTGGAGCTAATGTGAGAAGTAGAAAGTATCATTTTTTTTGTTTACCGTGTTAATAAATATTCATCCCAACATTCATTATTAACAAAAATTTAATAAAACACATAATCACAAACAGAACTTCAGCGAAGTAACCGTAAGCCCACGCGTACACACGCAGCTACATTTTTCATGAAGCGCGCACTATACAGCTATAGTTCATCAGGTGCGTTCACCCTGAGCTCTCTCGCGTTCGCATGCTGGCAGCGATGCGCGCGCTACTCGCTTTTTTAGATTAGCCTCGCGCGCGCCGTCGCGCAATATAACGCCAAGCGCTGGGATAACACTTCTGGGCTCTGTCTCGCGATCAGCGAAAAAAAGAAGGTCCGTTTCACGCGCGAGCTCGGAGATTACTTTTACCGTCGCGGGCGACATTTTCGCAGCGGGAGTGTTGGTTTATCTCTTGTTGCTGCGTGGGTATTTTTTTAGGTAATTTGGCGGGGTGGTTTTGAGGGGATGGATTGACGGGTGGGTGTAGTTAGGTGGAGGTTTGCGTGGGAGTATTGACGGCGTTTGTGTTTGTTTTCATTGTGGCGCTGTGAATTAATCGTTTAATATTTATGGAGTATAGAGGTGGCTAACTAGTTTATTGCGTGGATAATGTATTGATGTGTACTGGTTGGACAGATAATTAATAATTTATGTCATCGGGGAGTTGAAAGCTGGAAAAGTAGGTGTAGGAATATGTATGGAAAGTTGAAAAATGATGGACTTATAGCTGGGACTGACGACGACTTTCTTGGATTAACTTTCTTATAGAATTGAAAGAGTTGGATTCATTCTGTTTTTGTGGACTATTTTTCAAATAGTTTGGAAAATAAAAACATTTTATTAACGTTTTAGTACAGAAAAAGAAGCATAAAGATTTTTCACTTTAGTCTATATAAAAGTAAGGTATTATGATTGATTAGACAGTCATTGCGCGGCGAGAAAAGTGAGCGTGTAATTACTGTAATGATATCGACACTAGATATTATATTATTAGACATTTTCACGATAATTGTAAGTATACTTTTAGAAGAAGTTAATTACTTTCAAATAAAGTTATTCATATTTCGATGGAAAGGAAATTGAATCAGTAGTTATATAGAGTTATCATCTACAAATTCAATAATAAAAAGTTTAACAATATTTAAAAATGAAATAATGAATTTTCTAATAAAAATTAAATGCATTAAGTCTATAAACAACTTATCAAAGTTTAAAATTAATCATACTTCGTACATCTGAATGCTTGTAAATACATTTTATTCTGAATTTGACGTCAGCAGTCCCAAAGTACTTATATAAAGTTATAATTATCACATTTTCGAGTGCTGCTTGACAAACGTGCGTGAAATACACAACTAAAAAGACCTGAAACACTTCAGTTACATAATTTATTATTTCATTAAAATGTTGCAACGCAACAATATATAGTTTATAAATTATCAACATACAATGGAATTTACCTACAATTTATAATCAAATGTAAATTCATTTTATCATTGTACAATCGCAAATCGGACAGAGCTTTTCCAATGCTTCGTATGTAATGAATGTTAGCATATTTATTCAGCAGGTAACGTAAAACGTTGAATATATTCGCAAAATTGAAGGACGTCAAAAGCTAATCCGCTATTTTAAAGCGCATAAAACGACATCGTGAGCGCGAGTTTAAAATGGCCAGTGATACTGTTTTTCGAATAATGGCAAAAGTTGTATATTTCCACTTTTTAAAATATTATTTAAAACGACTATCAAAGTCATAACGCACACATTCGTTATTTCCCAAATAAAAAACGCAATGAAAAAACTTCAATATTTTCTGTTATTTTGAAATCTTCCGTACCAGGCAACAACAAGCGAGCCAAAGCACAAACAGACAATTTCATTCATTTCCTTCGCGCGCTAAAGTGTTTACGAATTGTGACACAGTTTTGAATGGATTCAACCCGATAAGCGTCTCGCCGCATCGAATCACATGTGCATCGTCATCAGGAATGCAGAAAGCAGACCCGCGAGCGGCGCGCGCTCGCAAAAAGCCTGCCACGCATCTCTCGATAATTTGCAATAAACGAGCGCGTCCCCCTCATTTTCCGCCTTGATTCCAATTTTTCTTTTTTCGCAATTGCGAGTGAAAGCGTTAAAGAACGTTTTACGAGATAATGACGGCTCCTTCGGCCACTAGTTTTCTGCAGGTTATCGCGAGCCGGGGAGAGAAGAGTGCTTTGGAAAAAAATGGCTCTCTGGCTATTAGAGTTCTTTTTTCTCGTTACGGACGAAAATTGAGGCGGATATTAATCTTTTTGTGACAATGCAATTTTTCATTGGAACCGAAGCTTTCGAGGTTTAACTAAGTGCTTGGAACGGTGCTGATGAAGTGGCTGCGTGAGAATAATTCGAGCTTACGGTGCGACAAGTAGTTCATTTTAATAAAGTATAAACATTTCTTTAAAAATTAGAAAAATGTCACCCGAGTCCTTAATTATAAACGCATTAAATTTTTACACTTTCAAAAGTTACCGTCCCAGCGCGTAAAAAACTAATTTACTTCAGTCCCCTCATAAACAGATAATAACGATACAGATTAATCTTGATTAAACCGAGCTAAACTCCAGCGCGGACGACCATCCCGCAGCCGTTTTTACCAGCGCACAACCTGTCTCCGATGACAATCCTTTTTCGCGACAAAAAGATCCCCCCTACGTGCTGGCATCGGCTCCTCGTCACGTCCAAAAGCCATATAACCTCGGCTCTGACGTGCACCTATAAAAGCCCCCCTCGCCCCTCTATCAGTATCCCGGCCCGCTGTCCGTTATACATCCGAGGTCTACTCGCGTCAAACAGCCAAAGCGACGTGCGCTGAACTTATATAGGCGCCGGCGCTGCTCGGCCGAGCGCTCGCCAAATGAATTTTCGATAAACTCGTTAAAAAGCCAGGCGGTAGGAGGGGGGCAGAGGCTGAACTCGATTTCCTCCCTCGCTCTGGCGCTGATTTTCTAAGTGACGCTTTGCCAGTTCCTCGCCTGCACGGTAAATATGGATATTCCGCCGGTCCAATTACGCGCGGAGCTGGAACGCCATCTAGCGGGTGGATATAGGTGTGTGTGTAGGTGGCGCGGGCAGCGAGGTATTTACGAGGTTATTACGGTGAGTTGTTTGAAGTGATAACGCTGGGTGGATGGTGTTTTGTCAATAAAAGGAGAAAGGGGAGCTGGTCTGTTTGGGGAAGTGATTATTTCTGCGGATGATTTCGAAGTAGTGGCTGGGTTGCACTGAGTGTATGAGAAACTGATGCAGGAAGATCGTGCGTTAATAAGGTTTTTAATTGGAAAATTATTAACGGCGGTTTAGGTTACTGGAGTTGCGGGATTGGCGGGATCTTGTAGAGTAAATATCAATCACAGCTGAAAACGTTTCGATTATTTATCGTTTTGTAATTGAAAGCATATATGAGTAAAGCGTATAACCATAAAACTGTATTTACACGTTAAACTTTATTTGTTTTGAACGCGCAATCAATTTTATTTATAGGCGAGTGAATTTTGATTTCAGGTTTATGGAGCGGTTGCTGTGCATTGTCAAAGATTGAATATAGTTTCGCGTATTAAAACGAAAGTCCGTAAAAGTTCCCGCTATCCGTTTGTAAACAAATAAACGTCTAACGTATTGCAACATGAAATACGACTCGTGAATTTTTATGCGCGCTTTATGCAGAGCCACGCTTGATTATTTAATTAACCGTATCCATGCGCTTTTCTTTCATAAGTTTTTTGAACTTGCTAATTTTTAAGGTGAAGCCTACGCTCGCTCGGTAATTACGAAACATTTAAGAACCGCTTAACAAAGTTATTGATATCTGTACCGCGATTCAGGAGTAAACACTTTGCAACCACCACAATACCAGTTTCATTGCTGCACTCCGACCGAATTAAATCTGCCATTTACTTTTTTTGCCCCCTCAATTTTATCGTAAAACCGAAATGCTCGTGCACTTGTTTTTAAGAGGCTCTCGAGAGTGGATTAAATTAATGTTTTGCCTGCAATAACGAATGAAAGGCCTGGCTTGGTCTTGACTGATATTTCAATCCTTTTACTTATGCACATCAAACGAATCGAGTTTCAAGAACTATGAGATGAGTTCATACGTAATTATAACGCTAGAATGGAACTTTTCGAGGCTATACGCAAGTCCGTATCGGCGAGCATTGAAATTATCGTTTAATCAATACGTACATTCGGTACGTGTTGCAATTGAAGAATCGAAGGTAATTTAGTTAATAATCGACTTTGGTACGTGTTGGAAAGAGAAAACTTGGAAGGTGGCTTAAAGTCGATCGATCGAAAAATCGTGTGAGAGTGCAGCTCAGGCTTGAAGAGACGGAGAAAATAAAAAATAATTAAAAACATAATTACACAGTGAGATCCGCATTGTAAACTTCTCCGTTCCATTGTAACGCGAGAGAATAATAGATTTCCTCTCTTTGTTCCGTGGCATCGAGTGGCATACTCGCAACTATATAGCCGCGCAATTAGCATAATTTTTTAAACCGTTACGGCCTGACATGCAACGTTTCTAGGCTGGCTTATATATAGAATGGGATGCCTTTACTTTTCACTTTACCTTTTTTTTCAAAAGATTTTTCAAAAGAAAATAAAGCGCTCGGCCTGGAAGTCTGTAATCAGCGGCACGAGCTTGAAGTAAAATTCTAGGCGATAAAAGCAGATAACGAATTAATTACACCTGCGCCAATGTCACAAACTGGTTTTGAAAATTCATCGGCGATTGTTTGCGCAGTAGAGCCATCATTGCCGGCGTAACGAAATTATATTTTCCATCTAATTGACGGCGCTGCTGTTTGCAAGCTTATCAAACAGAGTGGAAAATTGAATTAAATTCAGTCTGGTGTGCGGGGGGTAGGTTATGCGCCGGATTTCCGTAGCCGACGACAATTGCAGCGCCGCGAAATGTCAATTTAGATAAGAAATTCATGCTAATGTTCCGGCATTCGGAGGTGCAGTGTTATCGGCTTTCATAAATAACGCAAATTGTTTGTTTGACAAAGACCTGTTTTCGAGCCGGCGCTATTACGCTGCGGGACAATGTCAGCGATAATTTTTATTGTTCACTTAGTGCTGATTTGAAAATCGATGCCGATTCTACACTGAATTCCATTGCGGCTAGAATGTGGGTAAAAAAAGACGTATTGACACTCTCGCCACGTGTCCATCGCGTATTCAAAAACCGCTATCGTTAAAAAGCTAATACATCGATTGTACCGACGCATTATCAATCCGACATCTTTAAACTGTTATCTCACGAGTGAACAGCTGCAGCAGAAAAAACAGCCAGCGGACTCCCGGCAAGCCACGTCTACCTTAATTTCCATAAAACCAAGCCGGCGCAAAAAGCGAATCTATTAACTCCATCTCCCACCCCTAATCAATCACCCCCGCCAATAAACCCAGCTCAACCCCATCACCCTCAAACTTCCCTTCAACACCGCGCACTCCCTAATTACTCCACCAAAACAAAAAAAAAAGTAGCTTAACTTCCCCTTCCCCACTCGAAACAAGGATTATCTCAACGATACATCTCCCACACTCGGAAACCCGACTCCCTCCCCGTTTATCCATAATGACGGGTTCCGCAGGATTCGAAAGTGCGCGCGTACTTACATATCCGCAAGGGCAGCCCGGAAATTCCAGCGCGGGCGCCATATGGCGCTGTGTTTACCTGTCTGCACGTGCCCACAGCTCTCCGGATCCTCTCGAGACTGGCCGAGTGCGCGTGTACATATAGGCACGCGGCTGGTCGCAGGCGACGGTGCGGCTGAGAAAGCCCGCTCACTTGTGTGTATGTAGGCTAGAACGGCGCGCACACGTGTGATGCTCCGGAGTGTGTTGTATATAGAGTTGCGAGAGCTGGAGCGAGGATGAATGGGAGCTCAGACCGGAGAGAGATGGATTTTTTGTCGGCGTGTGAGCAGCGCGGCCGCGATGGATGCTTACGTATACGTGGATCGAGAAGCTATCGAGCCGATAAGAAAGCTGCGGAGTTTGAACGTTGGAAGTGTGTAGCTTTGAGGAGTGTCTTATCTCTCCCTATACCAGCGCGCTAACGAGAAAAACCACTCGTCGACGCATCGTTATCGCAAATACAGCGCGCGCCGGTCGAGCGTGTTTACATCTCTGCGCTCTCGAGGTTTTCCCGCTTTCCCGTCAGCCTCGCACACAATCGGCCCCTCTCGACTGAATAGAGAGAAAAAACGCAGAAAGGAAAAGCCCCGAGGCGAAAAGTCGCAATTTTCTTTTCTCCTCGTGTGCTTGCGCGCTCTCGGGGCGAGCTCGCTGCGGCCTGGAGTGGCCCGAAACGAGGCTCTCTCGAAAAGAGCACCTGTGCACATACAGAGAGGCGCGAGTGCGTCGGTACGTGCGCGCCGCAGCCGAGCGAAAAAGAGAGAAGCGTTAAATCGGCCAAGCCGGATCTTGAAAAA
>JAPYZA010006808.1:0-29304 GCA_030522685.1 Eupelmus azureus
ATGTACTATTAATTAAAATATCAAGAACATCAAAGTTTTTTTAATAACAATTGTTAATTCAATTAATCAAAGAAAGATAATAAAAAGAAACTTATCTAACGCTTGCAGAATATTTAAAAAAAAATAAACGATCTAATATAACTCAGCCAACCAAACCCCCAGCCCAAACGATTCAGAGAAAATCGCAACTCCGGCAAATCGGCAGCCACCCGTCAAAACGTTAAAAGTCCTCTCGCCCAGCCAAGGCATCCAGCCGTTTTATTCCCGCGGCCCGCAACACTCGCCCTCGGATCACACAACCCTTTTTTGACATTACTCGGTCGGCGGTAATTTGCCTGCGCGCGCTCGCGGGGGCATCTGGCCTGAAACGCGAAATGACACCGCCACTGCAGCAGCGGGACGAACGAAACGG
The DNA here is from genome assembly GCA_030522685.1 of Eupelmus azureus. Taxonomy (NCBI): domain Eukaryota; kingdom Metazoa; phylum Arthropoda; class Insecta; order Hymenoptera; family Eupelmidae; genus Eupelmus; species Eupelmus azureus. The sequence continues at coordinate 413 of JAPYZA010006808.1, forward strand.
CGCTCGTAACTTTTTCCTGCGCCCAGCCACGCGCGCGCTGCCGGGGATTATAAAATTAACGCGTTTCTACGCTAAAACTGAGAGAGCCGCTAGCGGAGCCCCGGAGAGAGAGAAAGAGAATTCCCTCCCGGTCGGCGCAATAATCGTGAACGTCAAATTTAACGCTGGCTCGCTCCCGATGCAATCCATTAGATATTGCTCGTAAAGAGACGTCCTATCTCGACTGGCTCTGCCTCTCTCTCTGCATAGGAGAACGTGTGTTTCGTGCTGCCGGCGAGGGTGGTTCTCTGCAATCGCGCGCGCCTCTGCCTGGGATTATTATTGATTTTTTTCTCTGTCGGATTTTTCGCGGACTTTTTTTTCGCGGAGAGCGAAATGCCATAAAAATCTGCACCGCCAGGCGCTTTTCAATATTATAATCCCTTACGCGAGCGCGCGCGCTGCGCGGGACGGCTGCTTTTTTTTTCTTTTGCGAGTTTCCAGAAAACGACGGATTTAACGGAAATATTGCGCGCGCTAAGCCGCGCCCGTAAAAAAGTGATATAATGCACGGGAGAGCCGGAGTCGGCAATTTTTACCTAGATTTTCTTATTTAATTGGTTTTTGTCTACGGGGAAACAATATTTCATGTTTTATTTTTATCTGACTGGAGGAGGCTTTGAAATTTTATATGATTCGAGTTTGAAGCTGATGGAAACTTTTTACGCTTTTAGAGTAAATAAATATTTAGCTGATTCAGAGTACTTTTAGTTTGTGTAAAATTATAAGACCATTAAGTTTTTTTAAATAATAGAAAAAAATAAATTAACTTATCCTGCAAATTATTAAATATTAAATTTTCTTTATCTTTTAATTTACTAATTCTTTCAGACCTCTTATTCGTTATAATGGATATTGTTCCCAGTAAAAATTTTTCAGTTATTTTAAAAGTTTTCTAAATATGTACATTTTGTATATGCGACCATGTGGTCGCATTTATGTTGTTAAATATATTTTTATTTGTGAAAAGAGATGGTAAGAGTATAAAATATCCCAAAACAAATAAAAAATTGCACTTTATATTTTATATTTAATGAGCTGTAAAAAATCAAAAAATCATAAATTACTACCATATATCGTGCCTAAAAGAACCTCACATCTCAAAAGACTAAAATTTTGTCTCATTTATAAACGCACTGAACGTCAAATCAAAATCTCATTCCACTACATCTAAAATTCCTCAAATCCCTAAGCATCCTCCCGCTCAGCCAACCTTAAATAAACAAAACGACCAAATTCCCGATTACCCACCACACCACCCAACACACAAGAGCAATCTAATAGCCCGACTCGTGCCATTAATGGATTTACATAAAACCCCCTTGTAATTACAGCACTTATCGGAGCGCTGGGCTCTCTCGCTCCCACGCGTAAAATGCATCATGACCCGCGAAATCAAAGCACGCGCGTATAGTTACGTACATATACCCACGCAGCCGCGCAAGGACCCGCATCATCTCGCGACGTCGATTGGCCATCACCTGGTCACGTGCGACTTTCGTCCTTATCTTAACTGTCAATCCTCGCTGCGCCTCGTCAACGTATCTATATGCGCACGGGGCCAATTCCGCGCTATGCGCTCTCTCCAGCGCGCGTCCATTCAGATCTACGCGCGATCGCCGGCTTTGACGACGTTGCAGTAATGCGGCAGTCCGGTGGGTTTGGTGTGTGTGTGTGTGATGCGGACTATCGACGCATTATATTGCCGAGCGCTTGCATGTATATACCGCTCGAAAAGGAGGGTTGCTTTTGATTGTCCGGCGGGGTGCGTGACGGCAGAGGAATAGAGAGAATTGGAGAAGGGGCAGATGCAGAGATGGTTTTGTTTAATTGAACAAATAGGAATGTTTATTCCGATGACTGGTAAGTAAGGTTTTGTAGGATTTGTGAATGTAAATTTAAAGTCATAGAAAAAGTCTTAAATATTCAAAGAATCATTTTAATCATAATTACCAAATATAATTAAACAAAATATAATACGAAAAATTAAATTTGATTTTTAATTTAGACTAATAAAATCTCTAAATAATATCCATTGAGAAGATCTCACGATAAACGTATATTATTCTGTAAATGTATCTAACACAATGATATGAATATGTTAAATAAATATTTCATTAGGAGATATTTAAAGTTACTTAAAGAAGAAAAAAGACCTTCACAAAATTCACAAATATCATGTTACAATCATTGCAAAACGAATTTTTAATTCAAAAATTTTCCCTGCCCTCATAAACTCTCCAACGTTTGTCAAACACTCTTAGAACCACAAATTCGCGAGCGAAAAAAGCCAGAGAGAGAGAAAACGTTTACGAGCAAAACGTTAATAAAAGAGCGCGAGAATGCGAAGGTGAGAGGCGCAGAGAGAAGGGAGAAAATGGAAGTCGCTCACCCTCCTCCCTCTCTCTCTCCAGTTCCAAACTTTTATATGCATCAACCCTCGCGCGCTCTGGCTATCTGCGTTTACGGCCGGCCGTTTTTTCTCGGACCAAACACACGAGCGCGCGCACTCGCCTTTAATTCGTAATAAACCTCGCGTCGCGCGGGCCTGCTTTAATTCCTTATCGCGCTGCGTCGATGCGCTCGGACGATAAAAAAAAAGAAACGCATCCCGCGGAATTATACGCATATATATATACATGCGCGTCTCGTGAATCTTCTCTCTCGGAGCTTTATCTGGGGAATAATTGCGCCGCGAAATTATGACGAGTGGCCGCCGTTTGGTCGTGTACGAATGGTATTTACTTGCTGCGGCTGGTCAGCCGAGATTTCGTTGGGGTAAGCTGGAAGAGGGATTTCTTTTTTGGGTTTATCTTTGAGACCAGGAATTTTCTACAATTAGCGAATTTGGGGGTTTTCAGCTGGGTTTTCTGAATGTTCTATTATTGTATTTAGAATGTATAACAGTATTATTTATCTTGAATACGAGATACTTTTTAATGTGAAATAATATAAACAAAGCGAATAATGTTTGTATATTTCTATATATCTAAAAAAATATATAAATACCAATTATTTTTCTTTTTAGAAGTTGTACTCTTAAACAAATAAGATGTACGCAACATTGTTATAAACAAAACCAGAGAGAAAATAGCGCCCCAATGGAATTTCAGCGCCAGCGTCGAATATCAAGTTTCGTTATCACAGAATACAGCTATATACTCGCTCCATCTCTCTTAGCCCAGGGTGAATTCGAAACAAGAGAAGCGAGCGCGTTGTCTGCGCGCATTTACTCGTCATTAGGAGGCAGAGTCGGTGTATAGAGGGAAACATCGACGAAAGACACGAGGTATTAAGTTTCATAATGGCGTATTATCGTTTTCCTTTTTCAATCTTCCAGTCGCTTCGCGCGTGAGTGAAAAGTTTCCTGGAAAATCTTTTCGCATGCCCGTACATGCAGGCTTCACGTTGGAAAATTTTATACCAGGATAATTGAGGATGGAAAACTAATATTTTCAGGAAATTCTCAATTTAAAGAAAATGCATATTTTGTATTAATAGGACGGGAATTTAAAATTATCATAAATTTCATCGATCCCATCAACATGAATATTATTAGATTATCGAGTCGCACTGACAATTTCATCCTTTTTCGCGGCATTAAAATTTCCATTTAGACGTCGGCCGACAGATAACATCGTAATCATAACTGTGCTACTGCCGCGCTAGCGTACATGACATTAATCGAGGATTCGGCTCTCTCTCTCTCTCTCTCTCTCTCTCTCTCTCTCGCAAAAGTCGTAAATTCGTCGAGTGCGCATGCATGATTTATCCGAATCAGCCGAACTCATTTCGCATCCGCATGTACGGCAGTGGCAGTCAGCGAGCCGCCGCTGCGTACTCGATTCTCGTCGCCTCGAAAGCGATCGTTCCCCGTACTGCTAGCTAAATATTTCACCATCAACGTTAACGACTCCCAGATAGAAATATAGCGTCGTCGCGAGCTCTGGGCTAGGGATGGGTATCGGATAGCGTAATTTGTCTGGTACATTTTTGATCTGTGTCTGATTCTCATTGTATATTCGTGTGGGTCTCATTTTTATTATTTTATAGATAATTTAACTCTAAAAATATCGAAATATTGACGTGGTAATGTAGATTTTTTCAAATCTTAACTTAAGTATATTGTCTCAATCTAATCATCTTCAAAATTTACAATGATATATTATGCACCGAGGAAATAAAACAGGCTATGTACTTCCAACGTTTAAGCTGCACAGCATACTTTACGTTAGAACTTTGGTCAGAACAGTCGAAGATGGCGACCATATGCATATTTAAATTAAATTTTTGGCTTTTTATAATATTTTTTTTCTTTTTATACTATTTTAACTAAACGTCGAGCTATTAGAATTTCCATTTTATTTATCACCGAGAGAAATTTTAGTTTTTGTAATAAATAAATAAAAAATATATTTTCCTGCAGTTTTTAGAAAATAAAATTATTCCGAAAAAGGCAACTTGCCTGTCTCTCGGAATTTCATCCACGCAAATTCCGTATATAGGTACCTATTTCTTCTACACTTCCCTCGTCAAAGCCGATGCAATTTCCCGATGCATATACACGAGGCTTCGACGCTACTTTTATTACCAATTCATCGTTCGGACGATGTAACCAGGCCGCTCGCTCGTCGAACAAAACGTGGACCGTGTCCCTGTCTTTTTCTCTCGCGACACCGTTAATTCCCTGCGGATCGTCGCGCGCGCGTCGATTTTTCGTTGGAAAATACCGAAAACGGGTTATACGCTGAGAGAAAAAAAAGGGCTGACTCGTATCCAGCCTATATGTACGAGGCCATGTATATTCACCACTCGTATGTGCGCATCGCACTCGCCTTGCACTTTGCGCGCTGATGTAAAAACTCGCTCTCGCACTTCGACGCGTATCCATCATCGCGCGCGAGAGCGAGATACACAGGCAGAGGGTGCCGAGTCGTAACTTATTTACAGGAGAAAAAAAGCGACGCGTAATTGCTTCGCGTGCGTAGCCCGGGCGCGAATTCGCATGCAAATAATGCACTTGACGCGCGTGTAACGCCCGAGCTTTTTGCCCGAAAAAAAGCGCGAGAGTAAACAAAGCTGGCCGGGGAAAAAGCGGCTCCGCAGGGAGAATCAATCGCGAGAGCTCGAGCGCTATGAAAAATTGAAGAGTGTCAATCGTGGCCGCTGCATAAAAAGAGCGCGCCTGTAAAATTTACAGGAAGTTGATTAAAATCCGGTCGGAGAGGTCCAAGCGAGTTTGAGGGCTTTCACAGTTATGGAAACGTATTTTTAAAAGCTTTTCGGGCGGGGCCGTTCAATTTTCCGACGTGTTTTTAATTAAATATTTATAAAAATTAGAAATATATTCAGCAATTTTTTCAGTCTTGATGTATACGAAATATTTTAGTTTAAAGAATTTTTTTAAAAGTTATTCAAATAATTCTATCACTTTATGATTGTTGGGTATTGTTTACAGATGTGATGAATTACATGTTTCAAATAAAATAATCATGTTATCATAAACATTTGAAATAAAGTATGGTTATTTAAAAAATTACAGCAATATACTTCAAATTATTCCAGTGCACATTCATAAAATTAATAATAAAATCATTATTGCACCAAAAATCGTAACAGAATTTCTAACACATTTTACATCGTGAATTCAATTGCTAGCAAATTATAACAAACTTTATTACATCTCATGAAAACATATCCATGACACCTCTACCGTACTCAAAACCACTTTACATCTCAGTCCCTGATTAAATCATTCTTGCCGTGTTCGTGCAAAAATCGAGTTTCGCCTCGCTCCTCGATGCACACACCCAGGCACACACACCCATGCACGCGCATGCATACACCAACACCCACACGCCGGCCGCACGCCATATCGACGCGCTCGGCATAACTCAAAAAGTCATCGGCGCGCCACTCCATTTACACCTTCCCTGCGTTGTAAGCCAGCCCTCTGATGGGAAGCGCGCATACCGGCGGTCCACCAAAAAGCGCGAGCGACAAGTGAATTTGACCCTTTGCGCCCTCTCGCGCGACCGCAGCGTTATAACGCCGTTAACACCGTGATCGCTTTCAATCCGCGTAGTTCATCATCGCGCTTATATCGGGCTCGAAAGCTCGGGGGGTGAAGGGTTGAATCATCGCGCGCAGGGATGTATACGCGCGCAGTCATCATCGTTAAGCGAGGGTCGCGAGCGCAATATCTTTGATTCATCGGCGCGGCCACGCCACGGAGCTTATGTAAAGACGATTGCAGTCGTGTAATATCGCTGCACTTCGACGCGCCGAAATGAATAGTTTAATTCGAGGGCGGGCGAGATGCACTTCGTGTCGTGCTGGGATTTATATAACGGACATGGATATTGGTGCGTGGGTGTGTGTGTGACTGTGAGTTTATGGTTATTGCAGAGGGCTGCAGTTCTATATGGATTTACGAGGCGATGCAGAGCTGCGCTTTTCTTTTTTCGCGTAGCTGTATACGCGTTATATGGTGTAAATAATTTCGAGGGTGATGCATCGGTGTTTATGCTTTTGAAAGCGCGCGCGCGGGAATTGAGCTTTGATCGCTGCTGTAAAGTAATATTGCTGTCAAATAGTTATTTTCATGTCGAAATGTTTATCGACACTGTGAATATCTGAATATCCTTTTTGTGACTGATAAAAAGAAAGAATTTTTGACAAAAGTTCTACTTGCGATACTTTATTCATATACTTTAGATTTTCAGCTTTCTCGAGCGTTGAACTTTTTAAACAAGTTCTTACCTCTTATCAAGAAACCTTCTTATTTTCACCCGGATTATACCAAGCGGAGTCTGCTTGATAAGAAAAATACTTCGAACCAATTGACTTTAACCCATAGCCTCTTGCGGCACGGGGTAGTTGCTCTACCAATTGAGCCACCAGGGGATTGAGATTCATCATCACCATGAGGGCGAAAGTCCTCTCAAAAATCTCATTTAGTCACACTCATTTTCTGTTCTAATTTTCGCTTAACTATACTAGATACCGCGATAACGATAGCGTAACGTAGATCCAAGTGCGTCAAAGTGCGTCGTATAAATTTTAAAAGAATTCGCGTTATCGCGAGCCCCTCGCTTTAACGATCCGACACTTTATGACGTTGCACTTTGCCCGAGCGCTTCTACAATCAAAGCAAGAATCGAATGGCGAGTAAGTGAGCACAATTTCACAGGGCATGAAACACTGACTTCATTATTCGGTCGTTAATCCAACCCCAGTTTGCGCAAGAGTTTGAAGCGGCGAACGATAAAGTTTTAGGCCTAACCCTCACACTGCTCGAAATCAAAGGGCATTTGAAATTTTATACTAGTTAGTACTTAGTTACTGGTTAAAGGGAAAAATAAGAAAAATTATCAATTCGATATTATTTTTTTATTCTATGTAGTGTCGTTTTATTTATCTATTTTTTATTGCGAAAGTTTAGTATTGTAATATTGTATGGAACCAATAGCATTGAATGAAACGAACACTTTGTCCTGCAAATACCAACAGTTTTTGTTAATGAATAATAATAAAAGAAAAAATTTTTTTTAATAATTAATTTGGTACATTCTACATTAAAATATCATTAAGTGACAAAGTAAAAAGTTTCAAAGATTTGCTTACATAAGAGTCCCTAAAACTTCTTTTTTGATGCACATAAATAAAAAATCAGCGCTTGTTTTGTTCCTTCAAAATAAACGGAATACGCAATAACTCTTAAAATGCGTAAAGAGGTTTCATCCTTTTGATTCTCATCAGCAGGGCGAAACCACTGAAAAGAGTTCAAAAGCAGGAAGTCTAATAATCTCTTTTGAGAAGAGTTACATTCTGTAGTAGCAGTAAAAACGCAAAAGCATTGAACATAAGATAAAGACTATTTAAAGATACTTTAAAATCAATAATATTTTTCATTGTACAAAATAGAATTTTAGTATTCTAATAATTGTGTGCTATAAAAAAAAAAAAAAACGGAAAACTTTATTATGAATTGTATATTAATTTATAATATTTTCTTTATCTAGCTGTTCGATATTTAAATAATGGATATACACTATATAAGTAATATTTCTTTCTACGAGATAATTGAAAAGTTAGAAAATATTTATAATTTTTTTTACATGAAAATAATCAATCTTCAACTACCATTAATTACTTAAGAAAAGAGAAAATCTTACATTTTTTATCCTATGATTACACTGCGAGCAAAGCCATCCGTACAAACACGCTCCGCAAAAATTCAGCCCACGTCGAGAAAAAAAAAACAAACTTCACGACCCACGTACACGCGACCCCAGCGAATCTCCTCCAGCCGCAGCAGCACAAATTTATCCCGCTAGCCAAGAAAAATTTTCAAAATTCACTCACCGCGCTCGTAGCAAGCTCCCGGCAACCTGCTCTTATTACACCAACAAGAAAAAAAACTGTAAAGCCAGCACACGGGGAAGTAATAAGCCAGCAAGCTGAATGGCGCGACGCGTTCATAATTCATGGCGTCCCATGAACGATGGCGTCACCCATACCGTGTACAGATCAGAGCCTCCCCCTTACACTATAATACCCCCCGTCGTATACCGCCGCTCTCCATAAACCGCGCATATCCATCTGTCTCTCTCTCTTAGGTCGTACTTGAGCTCTGCACTTACGGTGCATTCATCGCGCGGGGCGCATTGACCGGATCAACGCACTCGAATGACGAGGGGTGGCGAGCCGCTGTTTTCGATTTTCCGACTTACGTGTGGCGGAAATTAGGCGGCTGTTTTATGGGTCAGCGCAACAGCTGAATTTCGGCGCGGAATGAGGAGCGCGTGTGAGTTACGTGCGCAAGGGAGGCGTGAAAAAGGCGCGAGGGTGAGTGGTCGATGATGAGGCTAAATAGGTAGCACACAGGATCGACGGATGCTGCTGGCGGAGGTTTGGAACGTGCCGATGATGTAGCGTTGTTTAGATGTGGGGTAGGAAAATGAGATGGGTGCTTATGGGCCAAATCTGTTGGGTGGATTTGGGTGAAACGATGTACCTTTGTGCTCAGAGTTTATAGCGGCTTCTGTGCGTTTAATGCTTGGCGTTGTGAGTTTTATTAGATAAGGAGGACTCTGATGTAAGGCATTTCATAACATTAATTGTACTTTTTCTGGTTGACTTGTTTAATAGCAATATTATAAAAGAATTTTATTATCCCTAATAATTTTTCGGAAATTGGAACGGATGCTACGGTACAGAATACTATAATATAACTTCATGTAAACAGGCAGTGTGTCGTGAGTCGATTTTTCAAGTTTGGAAATTGCGAAAGCTTGTATCAGCCTGATTGCGTCTTCGTTCTAATCCTTTTAAGTTTTTCCATCAAGACTATCTGCACCTGGTGTCTCCTTTTTAGTTAAGTAAAGAAAAAATAGAGTAAATTTATTTATTGAACCTATCTACAATGGATGTCCAACAGCCTAATTCAATACCTTTTAGTTTTAAAGAACTATCAAATAATTTTCACCTTAATTTTTTTTATTTTCTATTGAAATCATAATTATAAATTAAGCTTATTCTATAAATAACTTGGCTTTAAAACTAAAAATCTTAAGTAGCCTAAAGATTAAAAATTTATATGTGCATATATGGAAATTTTATTAACAATAACTAAAATAACTGTTAAAACATTCTTTAAATTAACTTTATTCTTCTAGTAAGCTAAAAATCATTCACCCTACTTCATTAATGCTTAAAATTTTTCAATCAAAAACCATTAATTAACCGAGCCCACCCTCAAAAGCCGGCCTTCATTAACTCCGCGGCTTCTCCAAACCACCTCACACGGCGACCGTAAATAAAGATTTCATTTAACCCTCCCCTCCTCCCACCCAGCTTCCCCACACACCCCCTTCATCCTCCTCTTTATCCAAACGTCTTCTCCATACACTCTCACTTCAACCACGAGCCCATTCATCCTCCACCCCCGCTAAGCGAGCTGCAGTGCAAATCCTCCAAGCAGCACCGAGAAGCCATCTTGCGCGAGGGAAAAGTCGACGGGAAAGCTGAAGAAGCGCGACCTCCCCCGAGCTTTTCCGCGCGTCAACGAACGATTCGCGGAAGGACTTTCGAAAGAGAGTGTAGTATCCGCGATCGCGTGGCAACACTAACGCGCGACAAAGTGCAGCGTGCGGATTTCCAATGCTCCCCTCGCGCGCGCGCGCGCGCAGCTCTTTTCTCGCGGAGTCACCGGCCCATGAAAAATTCTCCCTAGGATTACGCCGCGCGCACACATACGCACATGAGGCTCTTTGCATTCCGGCTGCTCCCCTCAAAGAGCCACGCATACACCGCGCGTAAGGACTCCCATATGTGTCTCACCAGGTCAGGTCAACGTCTTGGCGCGGAGGGGCGCGCGCAATCCTCCAGATATTGCACTTTGCCTGAATGCACTTCTGCAACGCGTCCTCTCTCTCTCTCTCTCTCTCTCTCTCTCTCTCTCTCTCTCTCTCTCTCTCTCTATTTTTCAGAGAGCCGAGGGCTTTAGTTCTCCCCTTCTCGATAGCGAGGCTTTCCGCCGAGCTGAATGCTCGGCGCATAATAGATTTCCTATGACGCTAGGCGCAAGCGTGTGATTATGTATAGTCGGACGTGCGATATGCGGACGTTTTTTGCAGGTTTTATTTTTTATTTATCGGTCAAAGCGTGTGCAAGCGGACGGGGAATAAATATGGCGAATGATAAGCCTGCTGGTGCCGGGTCATTGTGGTGCGCTGGTGAATGGGGAAATTTCTATGGGGTGTGCGCGCAGAAAAATGAAAAGCGAATTTTATTTTAGTTTAAAAGTACACCGAGGAGCGAAGGGGTTGTTGTAATTGAGTGTACACAATGCGCCTTCATAGTTTCATTGTAGCGAGGAGCCGATTGTTCTGAATGGGGGTCAGATGAGTTCGATGAACTCTGCAGCGACCTTTTTGTTGGTAAATACTGTCGGTTAGACGATGTGGCACTGCTGTTTTTCATTATTTTCAGTTTGTTTTGATAAAATGTGAATGTGTTTTTGTATGAGAGACAGAAATTATTATTTGATTTTCACGGTATGCTATATGTAAAAGAATAATAATAGAATTTCATGAGGAATAAACTATATAAGAAAACAAATTTTAATAACCCTACCCTGACAAATTAATTAAACAACAATTACAAACAAAAATGTAAAACCAACTCATTTTTTTCCTTTTAACCAGTTTCTCACTTTCTCATGTCCCCACTGCACTTACCCGTGTACTCAAACAGTCGTATCATTCTCAAGTTTCTCTCATCTCTCTCCCCATCCTCTCCTCTTTCTCTCTCTCTCTCTCTCTCTCTCGCACTTTTACTTGGTTCAGTTTCCAAGCGAGGGTGGGTTTGAAATCGCGTTTCCAGTAAGCCACGTACGCGAGCCCGCTCGTTCTGCGTATATTATTCAATGCGAAATGCCTGGCGCTTACGCGCCCACGTATACAGCCGCACGGCGAGGCAGAATCCGCGGAGAGGGCGGAAAAGCCCGCGAAGAGGATGACGCTTCAGTGCGACGATGGAAAACGGAGGGTCGAGTGCGAGCGGTACTGGAGAGAGTGCGAGGATAAAGCGATATCTATTTATGTATTTCCATTTTCTGATGCTTGTAGATTTTTTCTTTTGTTTTTTCATAAAATTGTTGAAGGTTTCTTTGATATTTTGGCAACGGTAAAGTTTTTTTTCAAAGTAGTAATGTTGTCTTCATTGGTATTAACGATATGTTTAATTAAAAAATATCATTTAAACTAAAGAACCAAATAAAATGCAGAAATCTTGCTACTCAATGGTTTTAAAAAACATAAATAAATTAGTGAATATAAAAAATAATAAAAATAAGATTGAAGAATAAAAAAATTTAAATCAGCAAATAAAAAAACTTTACAACAAAGGTTAAAAAAATAAAAATAAATAAAATAATCACACTCGAAATCAGATAATACTAAAATGCAACTGCAATCATTATTTCACTCTAAAAACAAAAGTTTCTCATTCACCCAACTTTTTGTTAAAATTTGAAACGCGAAACTTCCACTGCTCTCCTACGCGTCCTTCATGGGGGGTAACGCAGGGGATTTGCCAAGCAAGGAAAAAGGAATATCGATTCACGCTGATGAGAGGATTTCGTTCTCTCTCTCTCTCTCTCACTTTCAGCGTACTTCTCGTCCTCCTCATCTTTTTCAGCGCCTAATGCGGATAAGCGCTCGCCTGGCACCAAGTCGAGGCTCTTTTTCACCCCGCCCCGCGCATTTTCGTTCTCATCGCGAGCCCCGCGCTCGCGCGCCAGTGGAAAATAGCGCGCTCAGATCAAAGAGCCTCTCTTTTCTTTCTTTTTTTTCTTTGCGCCCAGCGGAATTTTCAACCTGCACGCACTCTTTCCTTGTATCTTGATATCATTTTCACAGGCAGCAGCTGAAGGTATACTCACTCAGTTCGAGTGACGCCGCACCTGAGGCGCGCAGCCTTGACACTCGAGAGCGCGTTTTTTCCTCTTTTTTCCGTTCCGCTCCGCCGCACTGGCTCGCGGGGTCTGCTCTTTTTTTTTCATAGGCGAACGAAAAGTTACCGGCTTCTCCGCTAAATGATACCTGGGTACGTATAGGGGAGACTGGGATAAAACCGGATACATTTTGGAAATTGTTTATTAAAAAATAGATAAAATGATAATAAAAATACTAAAAACTGGAATTGCTTTTAGTTAGCCTGCAGGTAACTAAAATCGATTTGGTAAACCAAAAAAAAAAATTTTTGTAGAAAAGATAATTACAAATTTGCGAGAGTATCCGATAGTCGCGGCTTGCCTCTTAGACTTCGTCTACGCTTATAGCTCAGACTTGACTTTCTAGACGCTACTATGATTCTTGATTTTACCCCACATAAAAATTATTGGGGTAAAACCGGATATCTACAGTATTACTTCCAAAATTAATTTAAAAGGGATTAAACCTACAGATAATGCAAAGACGTAAACATATTATTTATCTAGGAAATCTTTTATTAATAATTATAAATAAACGTTTTTTTTTATAAGTTTAGATACTTACTGGAACAATGCGGCGCTTACTCGACGATTGTACGCACTGTAACGGCTGTCATGAATACGATCTCGTGGGCTAAGAAATCTTTGACCACTTCTAAAGTCAACATCGAGGCTATTGTTGCTATGCCGATTGCATACCAAGTCATGACCCACCGTCATTATTAAAGAAACAGTTTTACTCCAGTTTCCCCTATATATACAATGCTTTTACGAAACTAACAAGTGCGTAGAAAGAGTGTGAGAGAGAAAGTAGCGCGCGTGGATTTTAATGATCAGGGGGGAGAATCGGTCGATCTCGCGCGCAGTCGTTTACAGGGCTGAACGCTTTAAAGGGTTGCGAGGCTAGGTAGGCCGTTTAATTGCTCGCGAGTTACAGCGCGAGCTTCCGCGTGAGGGGCTTCGCTCTCGAATTAGCGAGATTTGCCTTTCTTTCCTAGCCGAGCGCACTCGCTCCACCCGGGCTCCTTTCACGGATTAAATCAACGGTTACACCTTGCTTTATAATTGCTATTGATTGTACTTAAACGTTCGGTGAGAGTAGTTGAGAACGAGGGGTGAGCTTGGTTTTAATTGCGACTGATGATCCGGTTAGTGAAATCAAAAAGAATTCGTTATGGAGCTGTGTTAATAAATTGTTTATCTGAATTATAACACAATGGTGTGTTTATCAGGCAAATGCATGACAAAACGTATATTTCGCTGAAAACCACGTATATTTCATTCAAATAAAAACCATGCATCCCCCAGGTTAAGCGTCTGATCGAACACTTCATTGCTCTACAAGACTCGGTGCCCACGCAGCCATAAATTACATAGCCCGGCATCCTCTTCGCATTTCTTTTTCGCTCTCGCAAAGTGCTTCGCGCGCCGGGGCTCTGGATTTCGGCGAAACACCCCGCCGCCACGCAGCTGCTCATCCGTGACATTGCGCCGGTTCGCAAATCACCGTTTCGTTCTCTCTCTCTCTCTCTCTCTCTCTCTCTCTCTCTCTCTCTCTCTCTCTCTCTCTCGGAAGTATGAAAGTCGCGACGCGGTGCGCATAAACTGGGAAAAATATTGTGATTCCTGCCGTGCGATGTATTCGCGAAATGAGACGTTCGAGCAGCTCGTATTTTAAGAGAGGAGACTGAACTGTTACGTTTGCGGAAAAGTGCAGGAAGTGCCCAGTTGTTTTGGGTTGAAATTTACACAAATTGTTTTACCCGAAAATTTTGTTTTGATCAAATTCGTATTGCTGTAGGTTTTGCCGTAGCGAGGTTTATAAAGAATTGAGGAGATTTTATTACCGCGTGTACATACATGAATATGTTGCAGGATATTTGAAGAAGTCTCTAACAAATCCTCAATTAAGGTTCTAAAAAAACTTACAAAGCTGTCAAACAAGCCATTTGTATTCAGCATTTCTATATAAATAATCCTTGTTTATTACAACAATACTAGCTAACGAAATTCCAGTATTACTAAACTTTACCACGCAAAAGTATATTTTAGTTCGCGCTCGAAAAAAAATATTGCGTTCCCTTTCAACCCATTCTGCATATTATACATTCAAAAAAAAATCACGCCAGTAAATTTTTTCTTTATACTCCACACCACCGAGCTTATCTCATTCGCAACGTTCATACACGCAACCGTCGTAACATCGCCCGCCGCGCCTATCACGCACATCCACCCGAAAAAAAAAATTACAATATTTTTCCCTCCAAATGCCAAACGTCCGCTCCCTAGTTGCAATTCTACCCCCCTTGTCTTACTAAAACCAGCCAAAATGAAAAGGCCGACATCGAGACGTTACGGCTCATCGAGCTCGTCTTCTTTACGCGCGCGCTTGCATACGAAATATACAGAGACGAGATCTCGCGCCGGGCAAACAAGTCGAAAAGCCCAAGTAGAGAGAGAGAGAGAGAGAGAGAGAGAGAGAGAGGAGAGAGGTGCGGGGAATAAACAGCCGATGTGACAAAACGCTCCCCTGCGAAGGGCGCTCGTGCCAAAGTTTGAGAGGACGCGGCCGAGATTTATGGCGGCACTTTCGTCAAAAGCCAGCCCGGGTCGAAGGAGCGGCGCGAAGGTCCCTTTGTTAACCCACTCACGGTGACGAGGCGACGACTTCCCTCACGCCTTCGACGTAAAACGCTGCGCCATTTAACAGGACGCCTTTAAGACGACGACGGCTCTCGGCGTATCATCGTTACAGGCTGCCGCGGAGCTGGCTTATGCGCGCCGGTGAGCGTTTCGTCTTTTTTACGAGCGGCCTCTAGGACGCGGTCTATTTCGCGCGTACTTACTTGTTTTGGCGGGGAGAGCTTTCGAGAGGCCCTTAAATGCATATAGGATGTACAGTCTGCGATGGAGTGTTCAGGTTGAGAGGGAAAACAAGTTGGTTTTGACATTTTTAGATGCTGAATGATTTTTTACTACTGTTAGGGAGTATTGTTGTTATCTTATTTTTAGTTACTGTTTTTCTAATTATATTCCGATTATATTTTGTATTCGTACATAGCGAATGTAATTTATAAATGGAAATCAAATTAAAACTTCATATACACTCTTTGAAAGGCTTCAAAGCATTTCTAAAGTTCTCTTCCTCGATATACTTTCTTGAGTCTGAAGATACTTCTGACATCTATTAAATCTTACTAAGGACTATTTTTTATCAAATTTGTTCCATATTTTACTTTTCAGTTAATTACACCAACTAAATTATTCACATTACAAATTACCATTATATGGATTTTAATTGGCAGATCATAAACTAATAAGTATAGATGTACAATGGATTTAAAATTTATTTTTCAAAACACTTGTTAGTTTGCTTTGTATACCACTAAGCGTACAGACGCTTACCTTCCATTTCGAAACCCATCACCTCTTAGTCTTTTCTTCACGAGACCGATCAAATCTTTCAACTAAGACATTAGCCTAACTCTAAATTAACGGTAGAAAAGTTCGAAAAGAGAGGAGGAAACTTCGTTTTGATAGAACGTTTGATAACTGTGCGCTCCAGGCTCAAGAGATGTATTGCACTCAGTGAATACAATTATCGAAGTTTTTTAAAAGTGATTTTAGAATTATTTACAAAAATTGTTAGTTACAAAAATGCTAGCAGAGAAAGTGCAAAAATGTATAAGCGCATGACTTGGCGGAAAGTGGAAAATTTTAGGCGTTCGAGTGGGAAACGAAACAATAGAGATAGAAAGAGGAGAACCGAAAATTGGCGTACGGGATAGGTCGAGAATTTTTGTAGGAGGAGTAGCGTCCCTCTACCATCAATAAAAGGGAAAACGGTACCTGAGTGGTCGAAAATTGTCTGCGGTATGAAATGCAGTCAGTCACGTCCAAGCAGTCAAACGTTCGAACAGTGCAGTGTCCATCCCGGCTAAGCATTTAGTCAAAATTATTATATTTAAGAAAACAGTTAAAATAAGGCATACGTAAAAGTGTTCATTTTAAGAAATATAATTAAAACGAGTTTCAGAAGATTATTTCAACATGTATTTTATGTCGCCAGAAGTATTCGAAGGAAGAGTATCAGTGGTCCGTCATACTTTATTAAATTCAACTGTAAATTGGCAATTAGCAGCTTTAAATTCTTTCCGTCACTCATTTGGATTAGGTATTAGCGAAGGTTTAGGAGTTTTACTTCGCATGGCAGATATACAGGAGCAACTCATTCGTTTTATGTTACTTTCCGTTCAAGGCACCATGTGTACTGTATTCACGAATTTCCTTGACGAACCTCGAACTCCAGCAAACATAAAATCTTTATTCGAGCAATACGTCGAACGGCACAATTTAAGTAAATCTGTGCTCCATGTCAGTCGTGGTTTTGAGCGACATTTCCTAAACACAGTTTCTGAAGCCCTGTGTGTTATGTCCCTGATTAATAGCGATCCAACAATCTATCTCTGCATAGTTGAAAAATTACGCACCGATATACTCAACTTGGCTGTGTACATAGTTGACATCTGGAACGAACCTGGAGGCATGTGGGTTTCCACCGATAGTTATGAAATTTATAGCGAAAAAGTCAGTGCGAATGATTTACGCGCTCGAGTTACTCAAGCGTTCAAAGACAATTGGCCGGACGTTCGAAACGTCATGGAAAACATCAATCCAGCAATAGTAGCAGCTGTGGAAAGGCGGCCGTGGTATTCTCTTGAAGTACCTGAGATACCCCCTGAAGTGCCTGAGATACCGCCTGAAGTACCTGCGATACCCCCTGAAGTGCCTGAGATACCGCCTGAAGTACCTCAGATACCCCCTGAAGTGCCTGAGATACCCCCGGCTGAGGGTTAAGTTATAAATCTCAGGAAAGCCTTTTGGAGGAGGTACAAGGAATGAACTTATTGTTATAGTGTTCTGGAGAAGTTTGGATTTTGTCTACTGGATACCGAGGACGTTTTAGAATAAATGAACACAAATATGAAAATAATTTTAATATATTGTTTAAAAGACTCTATATGTATATCAATATTGTCAAATTTATTATTTGTAGGTAATTAATGTATTATTATTTAAGATAATCAATACTTTACGTTTATCTACGTTTAGTTACGTTTATTATACGTTATTTTTCTTTATTATATTATGAAATGTATGTTATTAAAACTATAACGTTTAATATCAAGTAATCTTATTTTGAGTCTTATTGCGTTTAAACATTATTTTCTTTTTTGGAAACCGTGAATATTATAAATTTTATTATAAACCAAAGCTTCGAAAGATTAGGTGTCACTTATTATAGTATAATATATAATATCTCGTGATAGAGGCCATATAAGATTACAATTTTGCTTGAAAAATCCTTCAGTTTATTTTTAATACTAAACACTCTCACTTTTTAATATTTTAATAAATAATAGGTTTAAATATATCCTTTATATGAGTTAAATTATTTAAATATCCCCATTACCTGAATTGACTCGCGTGTAATAATTCACAAGAAAAATAAAATATCAACGTTATAATAAAGTTTATCATAGTCTCTGATTTTTCAAAAGAGACTATTGTAAAACTATTCGCCCAGATATTTTAAAAAGCTTTGACGCTGGAATTCCTTACATTTTTATTTGTGGTAATATATCGACTTTTCTGCAATGTTTCAAAATCAATTCAGCAAAAGATAAAATGTAACTTTAAATCGATCATACTAACTTATAATTTATTTTTTTATTTTTATTTCCTTCAGCTATCAGATTACGTTAATCTTCCATAAATCTTTTCCAAATTTTATAACGATTCCTTTTTCTTTGTAAATATTTTATGGCTCATTACTACTTAACTTTTCTAATAAGTTATTTATAAAAATCATTTTAACAAGCTTTTCCACTATTAAAAAGTTTTCTCTACGACAAAACACTACAATAAACTCAACAATCCCCGCACTGTACTTTTGCAGCCGACTATACCGCCCAACAGCCGATACGTCCATAATGCAAATTCAGTGCTCGGCAGTGAGTTTTGACGAGTCGGAAGTGGCCGGACGTCTCTCCGCCTCTCCCTCTTTCTCCTCGCCGGGATAGTTTTACCTGCGATTTCGCTGTTAAATCGCCTCATTACCGCGGCAGCTTCGCAGGGGGTCGCTCCGCTTATTTGCATTGCACTGGTCCTTCCCTCTCTCTCTCTCTCTCTCTCTCTCTTTCTCTCTCAAAACTGGTCTCTGCACAGACCCTCCGGCAGGCAACGAAGGGACTGCGATCTCCTAAAACACTTTTACGAGAGGCCGACTGTCGTCGGGATTTGGCCGCGAAATTCTATCCTTCGCAGCGCGTATGAGCATCGCCGCGTGAGAGAAAAGCCGCGGGAGAGCTTAGGTGTATACGCTGGCGATGTATTAGGGAGAACTTGTCTCGGCGACAACGGCGATGATGTGACACGATGATCGACCGAGACGCGCCGGTACGTTGGAAATGACGCTTTTTTTTGCGCGACTGAGCATGCATCAATGACATGGCTTTGAGTCGGTCTAATTATTCTTAGACGAGGTGGACGCTGGCTTTCTTGTTCTTTTTATGGGTACTAGAGGCGAGCCGAACGGTGTGTGCGATTTTATTGCCAGGACGAATTAGGCGCTTTGGGTTGACAGGGCGGCTTGATGCGCGTTAAATTTGACCGAATAAACAGTTTGAGGGGTTTATTTAATGAAATGTATAGGGTTTTCATTGGTGTGTCTCTTTTTCACGCTGTTTTAAAGAATTAATTTCTTGCTTTTCTTTATCTGCATTTCGTGTGATAAACATATCATTAAAATTCGAAAATCAAACTATACTGAGACAGTTATTAAATTTTATTTTTTTTAGCTTTTCAGCATCTTTAAAATACTATTCTTAAATTCTAATAATAAACTGAAAAATTTTTGTACATGTGCACTGAAAAAGGTTAATGCCAACTGCTGCGCTGTTGATAGGTTAGGAACGCCACCTCCGATTTCATTCAATTACTAATCGAAAAAGAGACAGTAACTGCCCCTTTTCCGCGCATCATTGCTCCTTTTCCGCGTTTATGGGAACGCATATTTACTTTTTGAGTCAGCTACTGCCTCTCACACTTTTCAGTGCGTGTATTTTTTTTTGCATCTTTAACTTACTTGACATTTGTGTAAATTCAATATTTATAAGAATGTTTCAAAAATTTGGACATGTTTCACAATCGGTACTTTTACCTTATATTTTGACTTAAAATTCTTCAAAACATGCTTATAAAATATTTAAAAAAAAAACTTTTTTTTCTATCATAAAGTTTCGTAATGAATAAGAATTCCTTACTTGCATAGAACTATCTAACTCAATACGCTAAAAATATAAAACAGTAATAAATCATTAAAAATATTGGAATTGAATTTCAAAGTAAAGGACCATCTCGCCAGCTCCCAATCCTTTCCAACCCACCTCCGATGGACTCCCGTGCAACTAGCCCCCTATTAATTAACAGTATCTAATTTTCGTCTCGCGGTATTCCTCCATCCGCTTCTCCCATCGTCGCCGCGCGGCTCAGCCCCGAGTAATGAACTAATAATTGCAAGCGGCAACCAATAACGCTAATGGATCCGGAGCCCCGCGCAACTTGAAGCTCGCGCTCCGAAGATATCTCCTTGCCAGCCCCGCCGCCTTTATATCTGGGCATCTCGTCGTTATACGCGCGGGCTAAGCTCTATTTCCAAATAGTTATAATGCGGAGGACACGTCGTCGTCGAACTTGGCTGCCGACTTATGCGCATAACGCCGCGCCCCGGCTCTGATAATGGCGAAGTTCGTAAACAGCGGTATACACACACACACGTGCCGCGCGGAGAGAAAGAGCGAGGTCTGGTTTCCCGGCGCGCTGCAGCAGGCTCTCCTCTGGCGCGCGTCTACGCGCTCTCGGGGTATTATGAGGAAAGTTCGAATGAGGCATGGAATTTAGCGGTGCGAGGCAGAGAGGATTTTCCTTTTGTAAATTAAATAAAAGCCAGTGTTAGAGAGAGAGAGAGAGAGAGATAAAGGTGTATGTTAGTATGCGTGTGTATATGCAGGTGTGGGTTATTTGTTTTGACTGCGCGCAGGGAGCTAAACTTCTATTCCGGCGTACCGAGGTATATACGCGCACGGAAATTCGCGTGGAGTGCGAGAGAGAATCCCCGGTATGTAGAGTATACAGCGTTTAGGCAAATACGCGCGCGTCCGTTGGCTCTCTCAGCGTAGTAGAATGTTTATGTGATTATACGATTTTCCTAAAATATTCAACGATGCACCTGTTTCCCGGCTTGGTTTTTCGTAATTTTCGGTCGCTTGATGGAAAGCGCCGGTGATGAATCGTTTATTGCGTTTATAATTACGAAGAAGAATTAAATATCAGCTGTTAGATGTTACTTTCTGCATGTTGTGTGCAATATGCACAAAATATCTCGTAAAATTCGCATGCATTATATTTGATTAGTCGTTTTGGCTAATGCGTTGAATAGCATGAAATAATTTTATCTTTTATTTTCATTAAACATTAGATATCCAGCCTAATTTGCTTAAATTTCGTAAACAAGTAATAAGTTCATATTTTTGTAAATAACCGTAAAAATTTACGTTCTTCTATATATACAGTACCAAAAATTTGATTGACATATTATTCATTAGATGTACCGTACGTTAAGATTATCTTTATACGTATGGTAATGCCAACCCTGTGCTTTGAATTACTTGATTTTAATTTCAAAATAAAGTATTCACTTATGTCTACTGAGCTGAAAAGAAACTCTTACATTAATTTCTCTCCTTATGAATTAATTCCTTATGCGCTCATCATTATAAATCAATTCGATTGCAATCTTCTAATGTAAGCAGCAGATGATAGTAATAGAAACTCGAACCTAAACGAGCTGCGAAAGATGATACGATAAAATTAAAATAAACCTTTATTTAACTCCTCTCGTGCTAAAAAATCTTCAAAGCCTTTTACGAGGGTTGCGCAACATGCAAACGCTTCGCGCGGAGCGTCGCACGGGTCAGAAGTCGAGATTCATGACAATCAAGATGCGCGGCCGATTTTTTTATTTCGGCCCATATACCTCCGGCGACTCGGCGAACTCATCATAGATGCATTCTGCAGCGGTGCGCTCGCCTTTTTTTTTCTCCGGCACTCATTTTTTTCCTCAAGATGACGAGCCGTGACGTTGATGACGACGAGCGCCGGCACGTACGGGAGCAGGTTTTCGGGAGCCGGACGATCAGTTATAAAAGTTTCGCAGGGCGAGTTCGCGCCTCGTTTGCAGCGAGGCCCGCGCCGGATAGAAAGAAAGCGTGAGAGAATGCCGATGCTTGTAGAGGGAGGAATATCGCGAGAAAGGAGATGCGGAGCCGGATAAAGAGAGGGAGAAAGCAGCCGGAGGACAGAGCGCATATTCGCAAACACGCGAATTTCAAAAGGCGCGCGCGCGCGCGCACTCGCTGTATCTGATGTCCCGCGCATAATGACGAGGCCTCTTGACGACGTATGCAAATATAGATCGAGCATGATAAATTGCTCTTGTCAAGACAACCGGCATTTCGCACGTGCGTGTATACGGAGCGTCGCGCCGAAAGAGAGAGGGAGAACCCGTTCTCTCGCGCACGGAATATCAGGGCGCGAATATACGCATACGTGATTTCGCGAACGGTTGGCATAGGCCCCCCCAGAGAGCGTTTTCATCGCGAGGCCTCGTGCACAGGCACGTCCTTCGCGCGAAACCGGAGTAATTTGTACGTTTTTTTGGAGAGTGGATGGATTCTGAGGGTAATTATAAGTTGAGAGTAGAAAAGCAGTTTTGGATTCTAGGTCGATATTGGTTGAGGATTTAGATGCCCGTATCTAAATGTGGATCAATTCCAAAATAAAAATTTCAGTCATTCAGATTTTTTAGTGTTCAGTAATATAATATTTTTTCTCGAAAAAAAATCAAACTTGTAATTTGTTATTAGCTCAGAGAATCTATTCAAGGGGTGACAATATTCCAATAATAATTAATACGTATTAATATACGTATGCATATATGCTTATTGCGTGCTCGTGTACAAGCATATGTGTATTGTATGTGTATATATTAATATTTGCTATAGGCCGTGCCTAGTATGTAAAAACGTAGTTTTTTGCATAAATGAAACTACTAGTTTAAAGTATCAAAATTCAAAAATAAATTTTTAACACAAGTATATAGCTTCCATGATGATGCTGCATAGCATCAATCTAAATTTTTTTTATACTTATCGGTTGATAAAAATTGTGAAACTCTGATATAATAAGATGAAAAAAGAACGTTTTACTATCACCGCCATACTTTTAAGATATTTAAACCATTTATAAAATACAATTTCTTAAGCAGCTTTATTTTAAGTCTGCCAGTCAATGAAGTCAGTTGAATTTTAGAAAAGATATTATCATTGTAAGTGTAAGAAAAATCTTTGTTTAGAAAATTTAACAAATTATAACAATATTTGCTATATTAGATTTTTTGCGACAGCAGTAACTGTACTATATTTATCCCTAAATTAAATATTTTATAATAAGTGAAAATAATTATAATCTGTTTATTGAATGTTAATTAGATAATACATTTTTAATTGATACCAGTGTAACAATATAAAAACAAACGTTATGTGAAGTAATAATTTAACATAAAATTACAGCAATGATATTCAGCATAACAATGTCACATCAAACAATATTTATCTCATTGTTTGTAATCTTCTATGTAACCATAAGCGTCGATGCATCTCTAAGAACCATAACAAAGAAGCGCATTTTTTCGAACAACACAGACGTCTTTACATATTCAAGCTCAATAACCAATGCGAGTGCAGCGTTTCTTGAGACCTTAAATTTAGACGGGACCACAATAGAGACAAACTGCAGCCTCAATCTGAAAGCACAAACAGTAAGGGAGTCCACTGATTCAGAAGTCAAAGTGATCCTTACAAGTAACAATAAAATTATCGTTGTATGGACGGAGAACCTCGAAGGAACCAATGACGTAATCTGTAAATTCAACACTATTTCAATGTCAGATTGCAAAATCACGGAAACCAAGATCAAAGGAATAAGTGATTTTGTTTTGGCGAATAATGGCGATGACACATTCACCGTTCTCTATATAGACCATAAGCTGTGTGGAGCTAATTATTGCAGAATAAATTTGGACTCCGATGGCAATGTTGTTGACAATGTCGTGCCTTGGTTCGAAATTTACGAATACTTTTTATTGCCCGATAAATTGTCTTCCGTAGTGATTGATTCATCACATAGTGAATATGTTGTTGTCTATTTGGATGGATATTATTTGAAATTTACTACCGTAGAATCAACAGGTAACCAAAATTTATTTTGCACTTCATAGTTCTGCATGTATTGCGCAACTTTACCTTGACATTGAAATTATTTTTAAAAAGATGTTATTAATTGAATTTTCCAAAATTAGGTCGTATAAATACTATAAAAACATGCTCTAAAAACGCACAAAGTTTATTTAAAAGATAGTAAATTGATGCTGATAATCTGCCTTAATTTTTAATTATAAGACTTTATGAAAATAAAGATTACGTAGAGAAGACATTTGATGTCTTGAGTGCAATTTTTGTCTTGACTTTGTTGTTTTCCAATCAGATGCGAGCAAAAAGATCGTGCTTATAACTTTGGCATCCTTTTTAAAAAAACAATTTCACTTTATAATAATTCATAATTCACAATATTACTCACTTTGAAAAAATGCTTCTTATTAAAGCTGCCAAGCCGTTCAAATCTATATATGCCCCTCCTGAACTCTTCTATGGAGGCTACTCAGTGGAGCACAGTCTTTTTACTGGATGCTTTCTTTCTACGACTGCCGTTTTCTGTACGCAACTAGACTTGGAGGGCAATTTTAAATTTCGTGACGTAAGTCCGACATTAAAACAAAGACCACTGTTTGTACAACTTCATAATTTACCGAACGGCGAAGTATTACTCTTTACCATCGAGCGCTCACTAAGCTGGGATAAAAACTATGGTAATCAAAAGTACGATCCTTCCGCACTTCAAAACTATTGCGTAACCAAATTAAATAACCGAGGCCATACGGTTGGATCACTGAAAATTGAGGAGTTTTCCTGCAACACTTATGTACAAGGAGCCCATGCGCCAATTGTGCACTTTTTTGAGAACAAGAATGGAGAATACTGTCTATCATTAGTGTGCAACATGTATCTTAAAGAACTCTACTATGAGAAAGATTTTGTTAAGCGTACGATTACTTGTTTCTCTGATGAAGATTTGAAACTGTGAATGGAAAATTTTTTAAATAATCGAAGAACTTAATAATATGAATAATAAAACTTCAAAATTATTCAAGTTTAAGATAATACAAAAATAATTATAAAGTAATAGCGTTTACTAAATGTACATACAGTTTACCATCAGCTAAGCATCAAATGATTAATTTTGTTTAAATTCTTTGCCGTTGATGATTTTTTTAAATTTTCCACAAATTTCGAAATTTTATGAAAAATAAATCTATACTTTCTACATCAACCACAACTTTTTATTTTAATAGTATTTTATCCAATTTTTTTTTAAACTTAGATATGACGTGAATCTCTTATTTCATCTAATAACGTTATCATTTTTTTTTCGAGACAAAATAAACGTTTTTCCACATATCAAAAATCTCGTATATACAAAAAGCAAAAATATAAATTTATTAAACAAGAATGATATTAAATAATACCACACAGCAAAAAAGATTGAACGACATATTTTGAAGAGGTTATGTACATCGCCTGGCTTTTTCTGTCACTCAGAAGTCATGCGACCAATTAAATCATGAATGATTTACCTTCACTTTCGTACTCTGCACTATTGCAAACCGTGAATTCAAAGATTTCAGTCTCACGCCATACAACAAAACGTCTTTAACGTAAAAACAAACAGGCATCTGGTTCACCGCGATAACTACCCAACGACAACTCAATTTTTCATCCTCGTATTACTCAAATCGTCATTGCCCGGCAAAATAAATAAATCATAATCTCAACCTTGGAAAACAAAACGTCCATTACACATAGAAAACTGCTTCGTCACCTTGTACTCGCAAGAAGCAGGACCGAAAAAAGCCAAGCAATCCCGTTTAACGCCGCGTGACTCCTCTATTCGACTAATTCAGCGAGGTCCAAATCGCCGTCACGCCTCTCGAGTGGACGTGCGCGCGCCTTCGATACAGATAAGTCATGCCCATCATCATTTTTCAAGAGCAGACCGGCTGAAGTGGACAACGGTCAGCAAGCGCGGATCGCGAATTTTCGGTCATTTCTCACGCGTCTGAACCTCGTCCGAATCCGGACTTTTCCACGGCCTCGGCTTTTATCTTGCTCGTCCACCCCTTAATTTGATAAATCGACGAGATTCCTGACCCTCCGCGGCAGCATTAATCACCGTGTATACACGAGGACGCGCATGCATACATGGACCGCATTAAACGTGTCCGAGAACCAGGAGAAACGAAGAGTGGACGGAAGTGTGCGAGAAAGAGAAAGAGAGAGGGAGAAGATAAAAGGAAACCAGAAAGAGAGAAAGAGAATATGCAGAAGAAAATAAAAAAGATATACAAATAAGTGCGTGTAGATATAGAGATTGAGGGGGTCAAAACTAGAATCATGATTTATTTATCTTTTTTTTTCTTTTTGATAACCTGACTGATTAATTTGAGATTCTACAATCTATTACATCTATTTACAAGGTACATACAAATTTATGCAATATTTTTTCTAAATAAAATAAATTATATAAATATTGTTAAAAATATTTGCTTTTGTCAAATAAATATTAAATTAAACTTTTGTATCCAAAATACATACCGAGGCTTCTTCAAATCAAAATTACTATTAAAGTAGATTATAATCTAAAGTCACCTATCAACTAAAAAATCTCTTAAACCGATAAACATTTAAAAATTTTAATTTAAATATTATACAAAATTTGGTTTCCAAGCGTGTAATAACAATTTACTTATTTTAAAAAATATACATTTCACCAAAATACAAACTGCGAATTTTAAGACAAAAATCGTTTGCAACAATTAATGCAACTCATCAGCGAAACATGCAAACAACCCATTAATTCAAAGCGAATCAGTTGCTCCGAAGCACAGCCAAGACAAAGCCAGCGACTTTCTGACAAACGCTCAGACAGGGCCGTAGTAGTCGGCGCGCTGCGGAAGGTCATTTATAAAGCGAGGCGAAGCGCGCAGTCGTCTTGTTTAGAGAGAAGGTTTACATACATACATACTCTCTCGCTCGGCGCTTGCCAAAGGGGAGAAGGATATTAATGGCGGATTAATTCGACGATCGTGCGCGCCGGACGGAAAGGGGTTGTGTCGCCGGCGCGGAGCTTTTGCCGATGGTCGAGGGAGCGCGCGAGCTCGCGAGAACGTTTGACTCTAACCCTGGAATCCGTTCGCGAATATGCCCAGAGACGATGGAGAGCAAGATAGGATTCAATCGCCGACGGTTAGCTGCGCGCCAATAGCGGACGGTTTTTAAGTGCGATCGTCGTGGAGGTTGAAAAGGGTTTGCGAATGATTAATTAGGCGCGGAGAGGGCACTCAATGGGTTTAGGCGTGCGGGGTTTATGGTTGAATCGATTGGGTAAAGTGTGAGAGCTCGATGGGAAAATATGATAAGAATGTCGAGGGAAATTTTGAGGATGCTCCTTCGCTAAGGGGCGAATGTAATGGACGCTTCGAGGGGCATAACCATACTGTTAGACATCTTTTTTATATAAAGTGATAAAAAAGATACTTAAGAGCTTTGTATTAATGATTTTATAAATTATTAGAATAAAAACTAATAAAAGAACAAATATTATTAAATGAAAGCAAACACATTATTTTAGATTCGTTTTTTATCATAAAACTGGCATATGAAAACAGTCACTAAACAATTGTGGCTTTTCAGACTAAAATAGTTTAACCCTTATATTAAGTCAGATTTAAAATAATCTAAGAAGAGACACCGTTGGAGGGGTCCTTGGTTGCACGGCCGTGCGATCATTCAAGTTAAGCAGCGTTAAGCGCTGTTAGTACTTGGATGGGTTACCGCTCGGATCTTTCACGAAAGATAATCAAGTTTAACCCGACTACTGTTCTCAGCGGAGGTTTTTCATATTCACATTGTGGTTTTTCCCTCCGCTCTAGCTTCGGCTAGGCAGAATTGCGGGAACAGTAGATTTACCGTAGAAGCAATTTCTCGACTGTTGATGGCCCGCTAAAAACTCCAAAAATTAGGAGGGGAGGAATAAGCTAGGGCTTACAGGGGTACTGGGGTTAGTGCTGTGTCCTCCCAACACCCCAGTGAGTGGGGTTAGTGCCGTATCCTCCCACTCACCGGTAGAGAGAGGCTTAGGCTGGAGAAAGGCGGGGTAGCGCTGGGCGCCTGGGACTGCGCGAGATCCTTACAAGAAAAAATAAATAAATAAATAATATATTTTTTATACGAATAAGTTTAACTATTTAACGCTGTGATTAATGGGATTTAAATGTTTAAATGAATGGAAAAATATTTCTTTCTATGACCATTAATGAAAATAGGTATACAGCAGGCATATCTAGTCAGACGCGAAGCGCTTATAATACACTAGAAAATCACACAATAAAGGCATTGACGTGTTAACAGGCTTTGTCTAGACAGTAAATATCAAGGAACTTGGACAATAAGAAGAACCATGTCCAAGCATTCTGCAAAATGTCCGTAACAGTAAGCCCGCAACTTTAAAAAAATACAAAGGTCCTAGATAAAGGGGTTACACGCTCCTAATTTACTAGCTATTTATGATCTTTTTAACCCTCGTCCTTACCCTCATTATAAGCATATTTATACTAATAGACTTGTTTGCAAATCCTCTAGACACCTTTTCCCTCGGCGAGGGAACTAGTTCTATGGTTTGATTTACTGGCTTTTCACCACGTTTTGTACATCAGCGGCTGGTACTCACAATGAAGACCGTACTTTTTTAGTCGGTAGTGAATTTGACCGTAGCATAAAGAAGAAAAGAAACGCGGATGAAATGTGACCATCATTGTAATGTCAACTCAATTGTATGCATTAATCTTAATTATTTCCGGAAATAAAGCACAAAGCAATACCAGAAGAATTCACTCAACAATCATTTACTTTGAAGAAATATTCAAACATTCGGTTGAATAACTACCGAAAACATTTTATGAATTTATTTATTTATTTATTTAAACCAGAAAAAAAAGATTTACACAGGTGAAGTAAATCCCTGCAGAGGTAGACGTAGCTACCTATGCGCAGGTCTGGAA
>JAPYZA010006809.1:0-10703 GCA_030522685.1 Eupelmus azureus
ATATATATATATATATATATATATATATATATATATATATATATATATATATATATATATATATATATATATATATATATATATCTGCAGATGTATACATACACAAATAAAAAAAATTTATTTTCTTGCAATATATTATTTAAAAAAATTATTTAAATTAATAATTAAAACAAAATAGAGTAAAACTCGAATTCTACGACCTCGAAAACCTACGAAATCACATATAACTTTGTAATATAAGCATGTTTCAAACTTCAATTAAAAATCAAGTAAGCATGCAGTATTTTATCACGTTTTTTACTATGAAAAAAAATTAATTTTTTTCAAAAGGAAACGGGTTTGAATAGAGTAGATGGAGAAGAATAAAATACAATTTTTTTTTCGATGCAAATATAGGTAAAGCCAGAATTTTGTCAGTATTTGTTTCATTTTTGGCCCACTGTGCGACAACTAGCATCTTCGTCTCTCAACTCAACTGCACCGCGTTATGACGATGCCACCGATGTCTCGGAGATCATCGAGTGAGATAAATCGGCTTTTAGACGAGGTACAAAAGGCTGTTCGGGTTCTGCGGATATTGAAAAGACCAGTCGACCAATGGGACAATTGGTTTATTGAGATCATCTGCTCCAGGTTAGACGATTCCACGCGAGAAGGCTGGCAAAAATCTCGAGAAGGCGAAGCTGGATTTTCAATTTTTTCCGAGCTGTCTGCCTTCATAGAAAATCGCAGCCGAACTCTCGAAAAGGCGAGAAGCAGCGAACCGCCCTCTTCTACAACCCCAACAGCAAAATATTAAAACTTCTTCACATTCGCCTAAAGTCTTATCTTCCCATTTTAGCTCTGAAAACGCTCAGCAGCCAACTTCGTCTGCGAAGCCACCTGGGTGCAGCTTGTGCAGCGGAGACCACTTCGTAGGCCACTGCCCGACCTTCCAAAGCTTGGACTACACGCAGAAGCTCGTACATGTTCAAAAGGCTCGCTTGTACTACAACTGTTTGCGGAAGAACCATGCAACTAAGAAGTGTCCTTCAAAGTACCGATGCGGAGTACAGGACTGCAAGAGGAAGCACCACACTCTTCTTCACACGGAACAGTTGGCAGGTACCGCCCAGGCTAATAATGCTAACGACTCAACGCAGACTTCAACTGCAAATGTTGCTGCTCATACGTCGCAAGTAAGCATGGTCGACAGCTTCGCTACAAGCAGCCAAACTCCAAGTGACAGAGAGATCTTAATGGCAACGGCGTAGGTTATTCTCGCCTCTTTCGAGGGAACTTCAGTCAAGGTAAGAGCGTTAAACGACCCTGCCTCTGAAGGATCATTTGTCGCTGAAAAGGTAGCCCAAGCGCTCACACTCCATAAAAGATGAGCCACAACCTTCATAAGTGGCCTCGGACAAGAGGGCAGCGCTACTTCAAACTACAAGGCAGACATCCTGCTGCAGTCTCCGAGAAAATCTAATTTTTCTATAAGCTTTTCAGGAATGGTTCTCGAAAATCTAATGTCCATCCCGCCTAGCGAAAGGTCTGATAAACGCTCTTAGCCTCATCTAGCTGGGCTAGAGCTTGCAGATGAAACCTTAGGAGAACCGGCAGAAGTTAACTGCGTCCTTGGAGCTGATATCTTTCCAATGATTCTCCTTGGCGGTGTGCCAAAGGGAGCTGCCAACGAGTCGGTGGCGCAACAAACTGTCTTTGGTTGGGTACTGACCGGACGATCAACTCTAAGTGCAGACTCAGAGAACAGTCGCCAAGCTAACTGTTTTCACGCGATGACTTCTACTCTACAGGATGATCTTCGCCGCTTCTGGGAAATCGAAGAAATTCCCAGCAAGCTACCACTCTCTGGTGAAGACGAAATCTGCGAGAAGCACTTCGTTGAAAGTTGCACACAAAATCCTGACGGAAGGTATGTTTTAAGGTTGCCCTTCTCTCGCTACCCTGACCTTGGAGACTCGTTCAAAGTAGCAGTAGTGAGTTTTCTACAGATGGAGCCACGTCTTCAAGCGAAACCGGAGATACGGTCAGCATACACTAAATTCATTCAGGAAATGATGAATCTTGAGAACTTTGAGAGAGTTTCAGCAAAGCAACTTTCCAGGCAAGCTTACTACATGCCGCACCACGCAGTCTTCAAGCCAGGGTGTCTTAAAAAATTGGAGTCGTACTCAATGCATCGCAGAAAACCTCTAATGGTCTATCTCTGAATGACCTCCTTCACGCTGGACCCAAGCTGCAAGCTGATGTCGTAAAAGTTCTCACTTGGTGGCTCTTCTTTCTTTTCGTCTCTTCCACTTACGTGGTAAAGATGTTTCGCCAATTTCTCATGCACTTTCTGGATCGAGACTGGCTATGTATCGTTTGGCGAGACTCGCCCCAAGAAGAACTTCGAAGCTTCCATATATATACAGTAGTTTATGGCACTGCCTGTGCACCTTTCAAGGACAATATTTATATGGACGACATCTTTGCTGGAGCAGATACCCTTGAGGAAGCGACTCTTATTCGAGACGAGCTGATCGGCATCTTATGTTCCGCAGGGATGGAGTTAGACAAGTGGTCGGCAAATGATCCTCGACTCTTAAAGGAATTACAGACTAACCAAGACGAGACTCATTTACTTCAAGAGCAAGATACAGTTTCTACGCTTGGCTTACAATGGAATAACTCGCATGACTTCTTTTGTTATAGAGTCACTCTTCGACCTACGGCCAAGCGGACAACGAAACGAGTCATACTTTCTGAGGTTGCTAGGCTGTCCGACCCGCTGGGTTGGCTAGCTCCCATCACCATAATCGGAAAACTTTTGATTCAAGCCTTGTGGATCACAGGCTCGGACTGGAACCAACCGGCGACTGACGACATTCTTCAACCTTGGCAAGAGCTTCGGGAACAGCTATCTGATCTCGAGAACTTTCAAATACCATGCTGGCTTGGAACCAAACAAGACACCAAGTAGTACATGCATGGCTTCTCGGATGCTTCAACTCGTGCGTATGCAGCTGCAGTATACCTCGTAGTCGAAGTCGATCGTACCAATTGCTAATCGACCTTGTTGGTGTCGAAGTCCAAGGTAGCACCAATCAAGTCTCTCTCTATTCCACGGATCGAGCTGTGTGGAGCTTTTCTACTTGCTCATTTACTTCATTGCCTGCTTCAGATGTTAACGTCACAACCTGCTGGTCAGACTCTCAAGTTGGATTAGCGTGGCTGCAGTCTCATCCTAGTCGCTGGAAAACCATTGTAGCCAATCGCGTCAGCGAGATTATTACTTCTCTACCTACGGGAACTTGGAGTCATGTAAAAACCTCTGAAAATCCAGCAGACTAGGCATCACGCCGTATGATGCCACGGGCCCTCCGCCTCCAGCCCCTCTGGTGGCACGGCCCTCTATGGCTTACTTCAAGATGGGAGCAGTGTGATCACGACGTAGAAACCTTCACGACGGTAATTGAAAAAACAAAAGGATGTCTCTCTTTTACCACTTCAACCGGCAGGCAAGAACATATCGTTGAAACGGCTTTGAAAAGAATTTCTTCCCTAAAAAAGGCAATCAACGTCTTGGCTCGTGGTTTTCGGTAGTGCCCAAATCGAAGCACGAAGGTACCAACCCGAACTTCCAAGGTCTTGAGTGTTGATGAGTTTTCACATGCTCGTATGGCTCTTATACGAACGGATCAACGAGAAAATTTTCCAATGGAGATTCACTGCCTACAAACCAACCGACCAATGCCTCCAAGCAAATGTCTGCGGCACTTCGTATCTTTTCTCGACGCCAACGGTATACTGCGTGTCGGAGGTCGTTTACAGAACGCTTTTCTGGGTGAAGAGGAGAAGCATCCCGCTATAATCCCAAAAGAAAGTCATCTCGCCAAGTTACTTCTTCGCGATGCTCATGAGCACACGCTTCACGGCGGACCACAGTTGATGATGAGCCGCTTCCGTGCGCAGCTACAAATCCAGCAAATGGCTCCGTTACCAACTGTCAGAGTGACTCCTACTTAGAGTGGCCCTAACTTCACAAAGGTTTCTGGCAGCTTTCAGACGGTTTACTTCAAGAAGAGGCCTTTGTAAAGAAATTTACAGTGACAATGGTGCAACCTTTCACGGTGCCATTTCGGAATTACGTCGACTCATTACGGAAGGTTCTAGTTTTTCACAAGAAGTGGCCGGTGCTATTTCTCAAGGTGTGAGCTGGAAGTTTATACCACCACGCGCCCCACACTTGGGTGGTATATGGGAGGCAGGAGTTAAGGCCTTCAAGCATCATCTGCGTCGAGTCCTTGGAGATGCCACCTTGACCTTCAAAGAAATTTCCACACTGGCTGCGCAAATAGAAGCTTGCCTCAATTCCAGGCCGTTCAGTCCATTGAGTGCTGACCCCGAAGATGCAACCGCACTCACACCGGGTCAATCATTGGTGCAGCTTTGACGGGTCCCCCTGAGCCTTATGACCCGAACCAAGTAATCAGAGGTACTCCAAGGTATAACCTAACTACCGACATGAGGAACAGCTTCTGGCGAAGATGGCAAAACGAAGTGTTGCATCACATGCAACAACGCAACAAATGATTGCAGCCAAACTTTACGGTTCGCCGAGGAGACCTGGTCTTGATAACAGAAGAAACACTACCTCCAACCAAGTGGCCACTTGCAAGATTAATGCAGCTAAATCCGGAGCCTGATGGTCTCTGTTGTGTGCTGACCTTAAAGACGGCTACTTCTATCCTGCAAAGACCTTTGGCAAAGTTCACCTGCCACATGTTCATCAACCAGAAGCCGACATTGCTGATGATCCAGCCATCGATTCGCTCACGGCGGGCGACGATGAGCCTTCCCGGATGATCGAGGATGAAGAAGATGCCTAGGCTTGAATAGATTATAAAAAAAAATTTTTTTTTCTCTTTGATTTTTAACGCTTAATTTTCTCAAATTTTGTAAATTTTTCTTTGTAAATTTATGATCACTGTAACGAATTATCTTTTGTTTTTTTTCTTTTCTGTTCACCGTCGGTGCCTGCATCAATGAGGCGGGTGGAATGTTCAGGCGGCAGCTTAAAGTTCTCACCGCTTGGTCGAGGGAGCAATTAGAGCAAGTTTTCGATCCTCTTTGGCGATTCACTGTTTGGCTCTCCCGCACCCCCTTTCTAACTTAGCTTAGCTTTTCTCTATCTTTTCACATTTCGTGTGTGCTCTTACGCTGACAACATGTTGCTTTCGATTTGCTCGCCTTCTGGGCAAATCGCCACAAGTTGTCTTCTCAGCGGGCAAGAATCTCACCTCTCTTCCAAACTTAAAGAACGCCAAAGTTATACCTTTTTTTGTTATTTTTACGACGAATTTCTTGATTAATAAATAGTTTAGTTTGTCTCTTTTGTCAAGTCCACGAGTTTCATTTCATAACCGTTTCAACCATTCCACTATCCTTCGCGGTTCGAGTCATCCAATTTATTACACAGAAGTTCGAGCAAGCCAAAAGGAAAACCTCGCTTTAGTCTTCACTGGCTCATCAACGCGCGACCACAGTACTATCAAAAATATATATAATGACTACTCGCCTGCTATAAATTTGCAAATAAAAGTTTTGTCATAGTGGCGGCCATATTTGATCCGCCATTTTGAAAATATTTAGTACCAACATTTTTATATACTTTATTGTTGTTCTACATAGTAAAGATGCAATGTAGCTAGATTTTGAACGTTATTTTGTTAGAATAAAACGAAACGAAAATTGTTAAAATTAGACAGGCGATGCTTAAAGTTCTGCCATTTTCAGGCAGCCATATTGAATTATTCGTGCTAAATTTTTTAAATTTGACCTCCGATTCGGAAAAAGCAGGGCTTTTTACTTAAGAATATGTTTTTCACCAATAATTTTTAGTTAGTCATAGGTTTTATAGAAGCGAAAAACCAATCGTCTGTGAAATGGCCGTGTGGCCGTTAATCGGTTGAAGTTGATTAGATTATTATCAGATTTTTCTGTATCCATTATTAATAGGTAACTATTCTTAGGCCGCTGGTAAGGTAGAGGGTAGTTGTATCCAATATGTTTTGATCTAAAAGGTTCTATTGGATAATCTGTGTTATTTACTTTCTTCTTTATTAAAAATTTTGAGAATTCACATTTTAGTATCTGTTGCTATATGATTTGTGTCTTTCTTAACATTATATTTCTCGTTACTATAACAACAATTTAGACATTTAATATTATCCTTGTTAGTACATTCTTTTGTGAGATGCTTTCCTGCACATATTAAGCAATATTTTCCATTATTACATTTCTTAGCACTGTGACCGAATCCACCACAATTTTGACAGGATGATAGATTTAGATCATCGAAAACTCTGTAACATCTATGGCCAAAGTACAATTTATTTTGATTGTCACAATATTCAAATTACAGTTCTTCAATATATCTTGTTCAATATCTACTACTTTCAATCTAGGATTATTAAGCTTTTCCACCTGTATATTGTACTCTTGTCCTATCTTATCTCTCAGCTGTTCTTGCATTTTTAGAGTGTGTTCTTTATTTAACCCCTAGCTGGATATCCTATCTGTGGTAACATAGCTGTTGAGGAGGGGGGGGGGGGTCGCTGAAGACCCCAATGGAAATTCACTTATAAAAACAATTCTTGCAAGTTCTTAAATCTAAATAAGGACAGCATGCACTTAGGACGGGTACGGTGGCATAAAGGTCTAAAAATAAATTTACTCTAAATAAAAAGAACAATTATTTAAGGTTTAAATTGGCCATGTGGCTTTATTTATTTATGGTAAAAGGAAAATCTCTATATTTCAGCTATTAATTGAATAACAAAAGAAAATTTGTAAAAGAAAATTTCAGTTAATAAATTTGATACACACATATATACATATCAATTCTCGGAAACGATATTGTATACAATAATAGATTACGCGATCCGCGCACTGACTCTACTTTCTAAATTTATTATTATAGTTAAACAATTAAATTATCTATTTTACTTAAACTAATTTTTAGGATAAAGTCACCAGTCGAGGCCTTTTCAAGCCAAGACGGACTCGAATGGTTTCGCAGATGAGCCGCTTACTCCCATTCTGTGTATTGAGAAAAATATATTATCCATGAGGATGCGATTTTACAACCACAAGCAGTTTCGAAAAAAGATGTTCTATCCTGCTTTCCTCACAAGAATGACGATATATCTTATATTATGCGTCGCGATGGACTTTATTTAACGATGAATTTAAATTGGAATATAAATAATGAATAAAATAAAATAAAATGAAAATTTAAGATGAACAAAAAAAAGATCAGATACTATTGATTACAAGAAGTTGAATTAAACGTTATATTGTTAAGATTTATCTATGATATTTACCCGATGTCCATGTGTTTTCGCACTCCCGGTTGATTTAAAATATATATATATGCCAAAGGTTCTTTTCAGAACCTACAGTGGTTTCGTAGCGAATCGCCTAATCCCACTGTGCATATATATATATATATATATATATATATATATATATATATATATTTGAAGAAAAAAAAATATGTTAATATAACGATAATCGTTAAATGAAAGATAATAAAATTTAAAAAAAATACACAAGAATGCAGGTAAATGTTATCCTGCAGTTCCCTACCGTTGCCCTCTCTGCACCGCCCTTGTAGTTGGCTGAACACGCCGTACACATCTCGCTCGCGTAGATGGTGTTCGCGGCTTGGGCTTCTCCTCCTTCTGTCGACCGGCGCCGGGATTGCCGTTGAGGAGAGAAGGTCCGACGGCTGGGCAGCCTGGAACTCCGAATGCACAAAATGGCTCCGCGCCTTGGTTTTACTCAGCCCTACTAGATGACTTATTGTAAGTAGTTGTTTTCATTCCGTTTAGTCTTGTCATTCAGTTCATCATCAGCTTTGATAAGTAGACTCATATCCTCTATTAGTCTGACTTTTTGTGCTCATTTGCTGGCTATATATTTTTCTCTATTTTCTTTTGTCTTAGCATTTCTTTTTGGTAGATCTCTTCACTTCACTAAGTCTTCACTTTCTTTATTTTCTATTTTTCTTTTTCTTGAGACTTTCTCTTTTAGCGATTCAGCTTCTGATTGTTTTTGCGTTGCTTCTTCATTCTTATGTTCTTCTAATTGATTAGTATTTTCCTCTATAATTTCAGATTATCTTTCGCTTTCAGTCTCTTTGTCTCTATAGTTTCTAACTCGTTGATTACCCGACGGTCGTTTTTGTAAACATCTTGATATACTATTTTTTCATTGCATCTAACATGTCTGGAATGAATAAATTTTCCAGATCGTGGACGCCACAATACTGTTGGCGAATAACCCACCATTATTCCTTTTATTGCCCTCTCTGAGAATTTATTTATTGGAATTTTGGCATATGCTATGCATCCAAATCATCTTATTTTGTCTAAGTGTGTTTTGCTCTTTTGAGCCATCATATTTATGGGCAGTTCAGAGTTTATCGACTTAAGTGGTGTTCTATTGTATAGGTGAACTACTGCCTCTGTTGTAAGAATCCACATGCTTTCTGGGAGACCAAAGTCAATTATTAAGGCTCTGACTTTTGATTGTATCCCACATAGCAACGAAAGTTTCGGAAGTTTTCCAAGGAAAGATTCAAGGAAGATTCCATTATAAGCTTTTTGTAAGCGAAACGAAAATTTCAGTAAGGTTACGTTGGAATATTCAATGTAAGCTTCCCGGAAGATTCACGGAAGCTTTTGTGGAATATTCAAATTTTTTAAAAATTGAATATTACATGGAAACTTTCAGGAAGCTTCCAGGGCGGTTGCATGGGAACTTACAGGAATCTTCCTGGGAAGCTTATCCATAAACATCCAGGAATCTTCCACTGACCTTTCAAGGAATATTTCCCCGAATCTTCCTGCAACGTTAATGATATTTTAATTTTATATGATTTCAATTAAATTATGATTTTTATTTAAATTTAACTTTAAAACTATTTCTTCATGTATCGAGTTTATGCTACTTAATACTGCTATATTGAGAGAGTCAATACTATATTACATCAAAAATCAATGCTATGGGGAGACATCCCACATAGCACAAAATGTTTTCAAAAACCTTTTGAAAACGTCTTATAAACATTTAAAAAAGCACCTGTCGTGAGTCACAATAATATTTTTAGAAACCTCCTAAAAACGTTTGAAAAATTTTAGAAAAACGTATTCAAATATACTAAAGAAGTAAATGGTTTTAAAAAGGTTTTTAAGATTTTTTAAAAGTATTTTCCATAACAGTTTTTACAGCGTTTTAAAACCACCGCGAAAAGGTTTTTAAAAGATTTAAAAAATGTATTTCTTTTTCGAAATGTGTTCAGAAAGTTTTTTAAAAGATTTTATTAAAATTTTTTGCAGAGTTTCTGTCTAGCCCGAATGAAAAAATGGAAAATATCCCAATCGTACCGAAAACGTACGGAAACGTACGCGAACGTACGCGAACGTACGCAAACGTACGCAAACGTACTGAAATGTACGCGAATGTACAAAACTGTCTTTCCATTTTAACGTTTAGCTTCTTATTCTCTTTCTCGTACTCTCTCACTCTCTCTCTCTAATAATTAATTAATACTTATAAATGAGAGAGTGAGTATAAGAAGCTAAATACCCGAATAAAAAAATGAGTATTTTACATTCGCGTACGTTTTCGTACGTTTGTGTACGTTTGTGTACGTTTGCGTACGTTCGCGTACGTTCGCGTACGTTCACGTTCGTTCGTGTACGTTTCCGTACGTTTTCGTTATGATTCGGATATTTTCCATTTTTCCATTCGGGAGCAAAAAGACTTTTTCGGAAATGATGATAAGATTTTCTAAAAAAATTTAGAGAAGCAATTGCAAAACATTCGTTTTTAAAAGGTTAAAAAAAATATTTCATATAATGTTTTTATGATGATTTTAAAATACTTCACATACAATCGTTATACTTCTAAACGCCCATTATATATCCTACACAGCATGAAAGTTCCGGAAAGCCTTCAAGCGAAAGATTCATGGAATATTCCAGATTAAGCTTCCAGCAACCTTCCCGTAAGCTAAATGTAAGTTTCGAGGAGGTCTCGTTGGAATCTTTCATTGGAAGCTTACACGAAGATTCGAAGAAAGCTGCAAGGAATATTGCAGGAAGGTTTCTAATAAGCTTACTCGTAAACTTTTAGCAACTTTGCAGAAACTTTTCATAAATGATTCCGACGTATCTCCGAGAAACTTCCAAAAGGAAGATTGCAGTAACTAGTCTAGAAAGCTTAATTTAATAAATAGAATTAAATAATTCTTTTTACTACATGTTAGTAATAACATAATAATTTTCCTTCATAACCTTTCCCTTTGAAAATAAATCTATTCTACTTAATCCCCATATACAAGAAAACTCGATTTCATATGTAAGCGAGCGATAGCGTAGTGGATAGTATCTTTGCGTGCTAACTTGAGCGTCCCGGGTTCGAATCCCCGTCAGGTCAAAAAATTTTAATGCGTTTTTATCTATGCTAAAAATGAATGATATGTATATATATATATATATATATGTATATATATACACTAGGGGGCTTCGCCCCCTGGGCGCTTCGCGCGACAACCCCCCCCCCTCTTCAAAAGAACTGTTCTCAAAGTAAAAATTTATAATTTTTATATTTTATCAAAATAAACTATAATATGTACAGAAAAGTTTATTTTT
>JAPYZA010006810.1:0-18280 GCA_030522685.1 Eupelmus azureus
CGATTTGCGAAATCGGCTCAAACATTTTTAGGAGACATTTTGTTCGATAATAGATTTAATAGGGAGTTATCGGACATCGAGAGAGAGAGAGAGAGAGAGCTGATAATAGTCAAAACGTAGGTAGTCTGGTTTGTAAGGTATTTTTTATATCGGATAGTTCATGTTTATAAAAGATTTTTTATGTATTAATAATGAGAAATTTAAAAGTAACTGCTACAATAGCTGATATGAATCAAGTTGAAATAATAACTCTTAGGCAGAAATGATGCAAGGTACCGGTTTGATGCAGTACCAGTAAGTAGTACACTATACAATATTAATTAACTAAAACACAAAGTTCAGTCTTAAAACTCGATCCTCTATCGAAGCTACTCCAACGCTTGAACTGTAAAACGTAAAAAAGCGAGCGGTCGATCTGACCGGTCACGTCCACTATCCAACCTCCAGCAGAAGGCAAGAGGAAAGAAAAAGACCTAATCCCGCGCGTATACATCATCCGCTCGGTGTTATTTGCCTTTTCGAAATTGAAAAGCAAGAGGAAAAAAAGCAAGAAGCCCGAAAAAAAGGAAGCCATAGACCGAGCCTCGAGCCAACCTAGGCACAAGCCAGAGAGAGATAGACTCGCCGGCATTTCACGGTCCGGCGATTCGCTACCGATAGCAGAGGAATGACTCGGCCGAATATTTCCGCGCCGAGAGAGAGAGAGAGAGCAGAGTTCTCGCTCTGGCTGCGTGCAGCCGGGTGGCCTCTCTCGTGTGCTCTCCGCGGTCGCGCGGCCAAGAAGCAGCGAGCGCACCAAGAAGAGAGAGAAGAAGAGAAGATGACGTCGAGGAAAGGATGCCGAGAGAGAGAGAGAGAGAGCCGCGGTGCACACCTGCCGGGTCATTAGGTATAAACGGCAGGTTGAGAGAGCGAGAGAGAGAGAGAGAGAGGGATCTGGAACTGGCCGCCGCCGCTCGAGCTGGAGAGGGATGAACCGTCACGAACCGCGGGCTAATTGTCCGCGGAGATTGCTCCCGCGGCAGCCGCGCTCGCGTCCGTCTGTGTCAACTCTCGAGGCCTCGAGAAAACCCGTCCTGGGCTCTAGCCACAAAGCTCTGGCTCTGATGCGCGCGGCGCAGCCTCCGCCGCGTGTATATATACCGGAATCTCTGCGTTCTGCCTGACTTTTTTTCTCTCCCTCTCTCTCTGTGTGGCTGCGAGCCGCGCGCCGCAGCCTCGACTTTCTATACGTGGGTTATATATATATGTAACGAAAAGCCCGCGTGAAACGATCATCCGGTTCTTTGGTCATGCGTCTTGAGAACTACTTCGAGATGCTGATTGCTGCTCTTGATCTTTGCTTTGATTGATAACCTTATTTCAGGAGGAAATATGCTTTCATTATCCTTGGTTATATGGAATATCGATAAAGCGCAGATTAAATTCCGTCTTTAGGATTGAATTTCATAATGAAAATCCGTTTTCCTTATTACACGGTAAACAAACCATATAAACAAGACAAAAGTTAAACATTACAACCTCTTGAACGCACTCTGTCCGCAACATTTACCGTAACTAACACACAATCACGCAGATACAAAGCATAAGGCACAAGCCAAAGCCAACAATGCTGAAAAAGGCAATTTCGCTCGGGATGATGTATGGGCTCGTTCGGAGCCTCTCTCAGCCTCGCCTCTCGGCCCGCTGCCGCTCTAATAAATTCGAGCGAAGCGCGGTAGTGTGTCCGTATCGGCAGCCCCGGCGTGGTTATACTAATTAAGAAAAGGAATGCGCCGTAATCTAGATTGAAATCTATGTGGTGACCCGACGCCCCGAAGGGCTGCCGTAGAGAGCCGCCGGCCGGCACCTTCGCACAGCTTCCTATCCTCTCATCTTCTTCTCTCTCCCACCTCCTACTCCACCTCCTACCATCACTGGGCTTTACGGCTCGGGCGCAGGTGAAAATAGAATCGTAAAAGCGCAGTAAAGAATCGACGAGCGCTTGAGTTGTCAACCGGCCGCTCGTCTCTCTGTGTGTATGTACATATACGTGCAAGTTGGGTTAAGAAAGAGAGGTATTAAGGTGCGCGGAATCATCCTGAAATACGGCCAGATAAAACGCCTTTGCCGCAGCGAGCTCCGGTTACGCCTTTGGCTTAGGCTCACTCTCGCAACATATTCGTAAAGATGCTTCGCTCTCCCGACCTCCTCGGCGCGCTGAAACCGGAGAAAAAGTAAGATGTACGCACCTGCTGTTTATTTCTTATTCCCGAGGCCATTAAAGATAAGCGAGCCATATAACGACAAAAAATCGACGCGCGCGGCCGGCAGTTTCTTTCGTACACATATACAAGTACACGCGTTCCCGTACACACCTAGCTACATACGCGCGCTCAGAAAGAAACAAAAATGCTAGATAAGCAAGCTCGTCGTCGGAGCAAGGTGCGCGCCAGAGTCAAAGTCCGGCCGCGGCTCTCCCACTCTCCCCAGTCTGTTGAAACGAAGCTGTCACGGTTAATTTTATCATGCGGTTTCTCGCGGTTATCGAGCCGAGTAGAGAGAGAGAGAGCACAGAGAGCTGGTAAGCGAAAAAAAACAAGCATGGAACGTTATATTAAAAGCGAGCCGTTCGGCTTTACGGTCGCTCGCCATAAACGTCACGTATCTTTGGTTAAAGGAGAGAAGAGCGGCCGTGTGCAGCAGCCAGCAGCGGCTTCGTCGCGCCTTTATTAACGACGTGACTCTGGCTTCTTCTTCCGTGTGTGCGCACGCAGGTAGGTATATACGGCCGGGCTGGACTAAATAAAAGAGCCGCGGGTTTAATGAGTGAAATCGCGAGCGAGCTAATCGACTTTTCGTTTCTCAATTAGCGCGCGCGCGCAGCGAGCGCGGCCTTTTAAAGCGAAAAAACGTCAGCTGCTGCGCGAGCGAGCGAATCAATTTCAACATGCTGATTCTCTAGGTCATGTGCCAGAGCGCTGTGGTTTCGTGTAAGTGAAACGGTTAAGCGATGATAAACTTTGTATGGTTGGGAGCTTTGCGGATGTGCGCTCTCTGGGGGATTGGCTTTTAAAATCGCGGAAGGTTTTCGTGATTGAGCGGAGATTGATGTGGACGCTCGGTTTGCGAGAGGGACTTGTTGAATTTATTCTGATCGACGGAAAATACAATTTTATTTAATTTTATGGTGATCGGTTGTTGTCGATATTCAAATGTCACAAATGATTATTTTGATGAGAAGAAAAGCAACTGTGAGTAATAAATATTATGGATTTTTCTATATTTATTGCTTTATTCTTCGACGAAGACATAAAATTTAAAGCAGTGAAAGACTCATCGTTCTAAAATGCTGGCAAACAAATATTACGATTTTATCACCTCTCCTTAAACCGCATTACACTAGTCTCACTCACAGACATTGAAATTTTACTTAAAACATCATGTCTAGGATGGCAAAGAATCAATATCCGTTAAGTTCAAATGTC
This sequence comes from Eupelmus azureus, assembly GCA_030522685.1. NCBI lineage: Eukaryota > Metazoa > Arthropoda > Insecta > Hymenoptera > Eupelmidae > Eupelmus > Eupelmus azureus. Next base: position 3,468 of record JAPYZA010006810.1, read on the forward strand.
GAAAAAAATCAATGCAACCAAATCACTTAACAAAGTTGAAAGAGCGACGGGTAATAATCACTTCCCAATAACAAATCCCGAGACTCTGTCCAAACACATCTCTAGGAATTCAAACATTACGTCCACAGCCAGTTCCCTCACCCCAACAACCACTCCAATCCCCACAACTCCATACTCCTGAATGGACTAGCGCGACCACAACTTAAGAAATTCGTCGAGCGAGCTTATCTCCCCCCTCTACGAGCAATAAAGTAAAGATTCGCTCTCTCGGTACTCGCGCTCGTTAACTAACGAAGCGTATATACCCAAGCGCATTTGGGGAAACGAGTAAGAAAGACCGAGAGAGGGAGGAGAGGACGATTAAACCGCCAGCGCGTAGGTGAGTCGTATCTGTCGTTTGGCTGGATAATGCTCGAAAAGCATGTCTCTATCTCGGCGAGGACCGGCTCGCATAAACCCCGAGTTTTATCCCAGCGCCTTTTACGCTGTCCCCTAATATACTCGGGAGAGGAGAGCGGACGAGCCGGCTATGTGTATTGCCTTAACGGCTCTCTTGCCTCTTTTGCTTTTTCGTTTTGTTGCTTTTCGTGCGCTCGGGTTGTTTTTCTTTTTTTCTTTTAAGAGGAGTTGAGGCTGCTTCTTTGGCGCGGGATTTAACAGAGGAGTGTGCTTATGGCTGCAGTTCGAGCGCGACTTTGAGCTCTAAATTAGCGCCCATCGAAGTGTTTTTTTTCGGGTTGAGATGGGGTTACGGAGTAATTGACGAAAAGTTACGATGATGAGGTTGGGTATCGGTGGATGGAACGGTCATTGTTTCATTTAGTCTTTGTTGATGGGGATGATTTGTAATTGAATTTTACTAATAAGCCTTACTAATTTAAATTTTTAGAAAAATAGTTAGCGTTCTCGTGACTTTTCTCTTACCTGCAGCGGGACGTTATGACAATCAACATATTAATTATTACAGCTAATTGTACTGGCATGACTCAACTTTCAAACACAATAAGAATGAAATGAGACAGCGCATAGAATCTAGTATATGAATTACCCGCCGGTTTCCTGTTAAGATAATTCTTAATTATCGCAAAATTTTTGCCGATATTAAGATATCAGCTGTTACCACTCTATCTCCAATCACCGATATTTTTCAATCATCAATTCAGTTATAACAGACCGCGCGCAGAAAAAGTCCGTCCGCAAATCAAACTATCGGCGCGAACGCACGTATATAGGTATACACACACATATATCAAGCGAGGCAGAGCTCGGAAAAAGAGGGGTAAAAAGTAGATTATAAGGAGAGCGAGATAAGCTACAGGTACGTATATATACATATATATAAAGAAACTATACACACGGAGGCTCTCGTCGGTCGCGTTTAACTGGGCGAGCGGCGCAGGCGCTGGACAGCGAGCCAGCAATTAAGCGAGGTGACTGGGCGCGTTTCGCTCGCTCCTATTGAACGTCTCCTCTCTCTAAGCGCTCTGCAGCAGCGCGCGATTGTCGCCAGAGAACTGCAAAGCCCCTGATCGCTCCCATGTGACGTTTATATACAAGTCGCCCTCGCAAAGACCTACACCATTACACACACACGTATACACGCTTATAGTCCAGGTTAGGTAGAGAGAGAGAGAGAGGAGTAGTGCAGAGCTCTCTTCGAAACCAATTTTCCATTCGGTTTCTGACGAGTCATAAGTCCCGGCAGCGGCAGCCTCTTCAGCAGGGGTTTTATCTCCGCTTTCGCGAATCATCGCGGAACATTACTCGATCTTCCTCTCGCGCGCTCGCGCATATAGCCTTTTTATCCTCGCTCTAAGCCTTCCTTTTTCCCCCCTTTTTCGATGCGTGCGCTGAGGCTCGCGCGCGCGCGCGGCCAATAAATTGGATGGATTTAATAATGGCTTTGAATGGGCTCAAGCGTTACGCGCGCGTGATGCGCCTGTGTATTGACTGGCGCGGAATGGAGCGATAATAACTTTTTACTATTCGATAATCCGACGCGGCTTTTATTTCGTTTCGATCTCAAGTTCGTTTAGAGCTTTATGCTTCTTAGGTATTTGTCTAATCATTGATAGAAAATTATATAATGCTTATGATAATAAGCGCGAGTTTGAGTTAATTACGGGTCGTGAATGCGGAGGTCTGGCAAAGCCGTATTTTGGAGAGCTAGTCGTTGAACTCTACTGGAGTTAATTATTGCTTTTAATACAGTGTCTGAATCAATATCGACTTATCGCCGATATCTTTTTATCGCTAATGATAGATAACTCAATTTGCATTATTAAATGCTTCATTTTTCTCCAATTAATTATTACAACTCGTTTACCGCCTATTTTGCATTCGACCATCGCCGAAGAGATAAGCCAGCAAGACTATTTAAATCACTTATATATAATAAAGATTTATTTTCTACACCAATTACAGCTTTTTTCTAAGCAAAAACAATCATAAACCGCACCTCCGACCTTCCCCCCTTCCATGAAAAACCAACGCCACTCATTCAAAACCGACATCCCACTAAAAGCTCAAACCCGCGGCGGTAACGATCATAATGGTCCGAGCCCTAAAAAAGCGCCGGCATTACCGAAATTTCTCCGATTCGGCGAAACGGCCTCGGCCAAACGGCCCTCCTTTTCCTTAATTGGACCGGGGCGCGCTCGGGGAAACCGACAAATGACGCGATATCCGATAACGAGGGCCTTCGGAGCCTGCGGCCAGCGCCTAATTGTCAAAATCGATCCCCGCGCTTCTAATGCTATATACGAGAGAGCCAGAGCAAAAAAAAAAGCAGTCCCTAAAAGTCACAGAGGTTGGAGGAGATAAGCCGGTGACGGCAGCAGCAGCGACGGCTGCTTCGATAAAGTTGTTAGCGTCGCGGGGACAGGAAATACTCGCGCACGGCCAATATCGAGGTGTATGCGTGGAGGTTGGGAGAGCGGGGAGCTCGTTATCTGCATTTTAGGTATTTTAGTGCGTACGCTAGCTTTGCGAGCGCGCGCGCGCGGCTCGCTTTTCAACCGGATGCGCGATAAAGTTTATGAAAAGAGTCGCGCGACGACTGTATTAAAAGGCGAGGAGGGCCGCGTGCGCGAGCGAGACACTGTTGGGGTATTAGTTGGTAGATTGTAATAAAATAAGCGACACGATTTGCAGTTTTAGTGGGTAGGTGTAAGATGTTGTGGATTGGCTATAGTGATGTATATTTTTTGGAATTTAATGTTTTATTACACGACAGCGGTGCTATTTGTTGAAAGAAAAAGAATATATTCTTTCCAGAGAAGCACTAAAAATAGGAGAATCTGAAGAAGGTAAAAAGTCGTAAGAGTACTTATTGAAACCAAAGATAAAAACGGAATTTCCGTATACATCGCCATACTAAACGCAATGACAGCTCTTGCCTGCCTCGTCTAACCTCTACAAAACACTTTAGAACAGAGAAAATTGAAAAAAAAAATCCGGGAAAAAAGAGCTTACCAGTATAACACCAGGCCGGCCAGACGACTGGGCTCTCCGTGTCCAGCTCCCTCATTCTCTCAGAGAGCGGCGGCCTCGGACATCTCCACTTGTCCGTCCGTCCAGCCGCCAGCGCCAGAACGTCCAGGTTGATTATCTTCGTGAAAACAAGGAGAAACGACAAGCCACGAGGAGGACAGCAGCAGCGCAGCCAGCCGAGAAGATAACGCGCGCGCCCTCGCTGATTTATCGGCGACGCAGCAGCGACAGCAGGACTGACCTCATCGACAGCTTACTGAATTCTAGTCGAGCCTCTCTGTATATATATGTATATATGTACTCTTGAAGATTTCTGCAGCACTCTAGGCTGCCTTAGAAGCACTGATACGGCTGTCTATGCCTCGACATTTCTTTCACTCGCGCACTCGGCAAATCCTTAACGTTTCCTTATCAATCTGGAATGCGATTCGAACGTTACTCTTCACTCAAAACACACGACCCGAAGAAATAATAAACTCACTGCGCATAAACAAGAAAGGAGAGAGAGAGAAGGGGGGAGAGGAGAGTTACTATTCCCGAGTATATATACAACCGGCGGCGGCGGCGGTGGTGCTACGTTCAACAAGTGTCAATGTGTGTGCGATGTGGCGGTCTGGGCTCGTGCACCTGCCGCGAGAGTCCGCGTCGTAATGGGAGCGACGAGCGGGGCAGGTAGGCTGGCCCTCCTCTCTCTCTCTCTCTCTCCAAGGAGTAGGGGAGAGGGAATCAGTCACATGGTGTGTTGAGCCGGAGGAGAGGTGGTATGGAACGAGCCAAGCGGAGGCGACGCGGCTGCTGCTGCCACTGCTCTCTGGCTCTCTGAGAGCTGCTACCTTAAGCTTGCCTCCCCTGTGCCATGTGCCGACGTCGGGACGATGGGTTGGAGAGCACGTGTGGGTGAGCTGATGGAGAGTGGGTTTTAGTGGATTGATTTTGGCCGTTGATGGGCTGTTGAGTTAGAATGGTTGGTTTATGACGCGCTATTTTGCTTCTATATGATTTTTTTATTGGAATGGAACGGTTTAATCTTACTTGAAAACGTATCAAATTGTGCTTAAAAGGATGGAGAATTACGACTGTAGTCTTTTCAATTATATTGCTTCAAAATATTTTCTTCGTTCTGCTTCGCGTTAAATTTATTATTCACCGACAAGTCAGCACCGCAATGTTTTACGGTACTCGAGTCGTAAAAACATTCTTTTAAACGACATAATTTTATTATATCGCGCATTCAATTACCACTTTTTTATTTAACGGCTTTGACATTGCTTTATGATTTTTGCGTGCGTTATTTCAACTTTTTACAGTGGATGATAAGATACAATTTTTAAAAAACACGTTGTGTGTTTTCGAATTTTCAACAATTCTGCATATTACGTGATGCGCTTCTTTTAGCTATATGAATGACAAATTTGTTTTTTCTGTAATGTTTTTATGTGTCCATAAATTTTGGTTGGTTTTCATACGATATTTTTATGGTTTGGAAGGGATAAAATAAATAATTTAGTTAGGTAGTCTATAAAGACATTAAATTCGAATTATCCATAAAACCATTAAAAAAACCGGCACTTTGTATTTGGGTTCAAGTGTACGCAAGCAGGGTAACAAATCTTCGTGTCACGAATAATTCTACCTCAATTGATTTTCTGATACTCGGATTACAAAAACCCTTGGACTGATTAGAAAAAACGTACTTATTTTATATCATTTATAAATCAACGTTTTAACACTACGTATTTACCAATATGGTGTAAAATAATAAAATCAAATTTACACATCACATATCCTTTCCACTTGCGAAACATTATTGCACGAATAAACCCAGACGCATAACGTACGATATGAAAAAGCTTTTAAAGGTTAGCAAAGTAAGAGCAAAAGTCACCTCCACCATCGGAATTCCGAAACTATCTATCCCCCTATAAACGAATGCGTAAAATCAACAAACAAGCCAGGCGTGTAAAATCAAGCGTTAAAGCCGTTACGCACATAACCTCTCAAGCTCGTAAACCTTAACGGATCAATCAATCGCTCTATGCATCTATCGAAAACACTCGCTCCACGCAGAAGGCACTAACCCAGCCCGGCCAACCGGCCGGAGCGCATTAACCCCGACATTGTAAAGATATTCCAAAGTTTATGCGCGAGGACCCGAGGAAAGTCGTAAATGCCTTTTCCTCTCTATCCCGAGCGCGCGTTATGGGCACGCCCGCGGTGAAATATATTATGGTCAGGCACGCGCTCGCTTGCTTAGCTTCTACCTCTCTCCGATCTCCACGGATTTCGGAGGATTTAATTGAGACGTAGCCGCTCCTATCTCTCCGCGCGTAAGGTACTAAAAATCCCGAAAGGAGAGGACGCTCCGATACGCGAGCGTCTGTGTGCGTCGTGTATACGGGGGAAGTCCGATACTGCTCACTGATTTAAGCTCGCGCCGGAGAGCCTCTTTTCTCTCTTGTCCTTTGATTTACGGCCGCTGATGCGTCGCCTCTCGTGGGAGCGCGCTGCGTAATTTGTTGCGTTGGTGCACTTTTTATTTTTAATTCAGGAAGGTAGAAGGTACTTCTGTATCTCGGCTGGTGCGCGAGTTGATTGAGGTTGAAATTGTTTATGCGGTCGACTGGTTTGGCGCCTTGGCAGCGTATGGTTCCGATGGTCATTGCTTAATGAAGCTAACCAGTTTTTCTTTGAATTTTTTACTTGCTTCTTCATTTTTTTTTATCGGGTTGCGTTAATTAAAGAAACGAGTATTCACATTTTTGGAAAGAGTATTCAGGGAAGATGGAGTTGTGGGGAAAGATCGATCGTTCCCCGACTTCAAAGGGATTCGGTGAAAAATGGAGCTTGAGATCGTAAAGCTTACAAATGAAAGTTTGTTTCCTAATTTGATTGCGGTAAACAAGACGTGTTGATGGCTTTTTTTTCTCCAAACATAAAAGGGTATCATTATAAATTAGAGTGATAAATCAGGACACCATTACGTTACGATTTACTGCGACAGTCTTTGATATTTCATTTCTTCGAAATATTTTCATCTTTGATGCTACTTAATGTGCCGTAAATTTTAGAAAAATTTTTCGTCATCTTTGAAAGAAACTATACTCATTGCAAATCTTCGATGCCAAATCAGATTTATAAAGTCCAATACCTACACTAAATAGTTTAAAGGTACAAGCGTATAACCACTTTACTAAAATAACACAGATCTCTTAAAACCGAAAAAAATCCTTGCGATTGCAAAGCAACCCATCAGCAGAGAAGCACCTCCAGCCCGAAGCCGGCAAGTTGGAAACAGAGCGCCAGGCAAAGATGAGAGTCCAACAAAAGGAATTTTTTTCCCCGACCAAAGTATAAGAAACAGCAAGTAAGATTTGCATCGCGTTGCTCGCATTCGCAGCCTTCGCTCTCTCGGCTCTCTCGCAAGAAGGTTCCTCCTTCAGCAGAGTACAGAGCTCAAGTTCTCTCTCTCTCTCGCCAAGTATAAGGAAGAATCGCTCGCGGGTCGAATACCGCGCAGGCGAGCGAGAATCTCTCTCTCTCTCTCCGGTTCAAAGTACAATTTCCGAATTTTTGCCTCGTAAAATCCGGCCAATGAGCGACATAAAAATGAATAACTGCGCGAGCAGTTCTCAGGAGGCGAGGGAGAGAAAGAGAAAGACGGACGCGCCGCTGAAGAAAGGAGCGCGCGAGCCGAGAAGAAAACTAAACGGCGCCGAGCCAGAGAGAGAGAGAGAGAGAGAGAAGGAGAGGACAGAGAATAAAAGCAGCGAGGAGCGTAAAACTCCGTCGACGGACTGTAATGCAAAAAAGGAGGAGTAGGAGGAGGCAGGGCCCGATGTTATTAGCCGGAAACTCGCGAGTTTTCCATCGCGTCCACCTCCTGCATTTATAAGTAGCACGAGCGTAAGGCTAGAGAGAGAGAGAGAGAGAGAAGGAGAGCGTCCTGCGCCCGAGGACGAGAATTTTTATCTTCCGCGTTGTGCGAATAGATTATCGTTATTTACGAGCAATCTGCGCTGCCCGCTGCAAATTGTTTGGGAACGCCGGGCGACTCGCTCGCGCGAGGCCGCTTATTTAAAAGTCGTAAACTATTCCGCGTGTACATATACTGCGAGAGCACTGTAATGACCTGCATCTCCTCTATACATATATATATATACAGCATAGTCCACAGCAGCAGGGACCTGCGAATTTTCAGAGCGCGATGCATATACACGCGTAGGAGAAAGAAAGTAGACGACTTGATTTTGCCAAGTAAGCAGAGCTGAGCTTTTAAGTAGCTTCGAGGCACGCCGAGCGAGCCCAGCTTAATAAGGAACCTCCGCCTCTTTCCCTGCGCATACTTATATAGAGGCGAGACTTCTTCTGCGCTTCTCTCGCTCAGCGGCCGCTTCCTCTCCGCGGCATTCAAATGAACAATCGAGGGAAAATCTTGCACTTGGAGCTTAGGGCCTCTAAGTAATAGTTGCCGATATGCTAAAAGTTGCCTCGCATACCGGACTCGAGCTGCTCCGCGAGAGGTTTTATTACACTCTCTCAGCGAGAGCCCGATACGGAAGATACTGCAGCTAGAGACGCGCAGGCTGACATTACATCTTGCACGGGAGGTGTGTAGCTGGCTTTTTTTATCGGATAAGCAGTGAGCTTTCTTTTGTTTTGGCTGCTCTTTCGCTGTTTGCTTCGGCACTGCTATTATTATGGCTCGCAGCCATTTTCTTTGCTTCGATGATAATTCTAGCTTCTTACGGATCGATCATGCTATTTTAATTGTTCAAGCAGATTTGCTGTTACTTTGCTTTTCTTCATAAAAGTAATATTAATTAATGCTATAACTTAAATAACATTTCCAATTACTTTTTATAATAATTTCTTTTATATAAGAAGTGCTTACTTAACACTTCTTGCAAACTTGTAATCGAATAATTATCTATCTATGAATATAAAGTAGATACTAATGGATTAGCACTTTAACGAGTGTGATATATTACGTTCACTTTTTTAACCTCGTGTAAATGATTGCGCTCATTGTGCATCAGATAACTTCTAACTACTGTCAAATGAATAATAAGTTGAGTATTTAAAGAATATTTAGTACAGTGTGTTTCATTTCATTAATTAATTGTCTTTTGCTTCAAACAAGTTTATGCATATAGAAATTTAAAGAAAAAATATTATTGTAAATGCAGTTTACGCAGGTCATGTAATAATTGTAAGATTTATTGATATAAGTGGATTACAGTTTAGATAAGTTAACATTGTCCTGTAACATTGAGTTTTAAAGGCAATCATTATATTGATCGAATAAAAATATAGATATTAAAATATAGATATTTAGTTAATGTTAGAATTTTCAGAATCTTCTTTCTTACACATAGATAATTGTACCAAAAATACAAGCATGTTTCAATTATTACTTTTGGAATACTCATTACATAACAATGTCAAATATTTTCTGAAATTATTACTCTTTGTAAGCGTATGTGAGAGTACTCGAAAAACAGTGTTACTCGATGCAATATTTTATCTCAGAAAATCCAATGAAGCTAATAAAAATATTATTCATTCTAAAGTTCTAAATTGAAAAAAAAATTCGTATTAATTACATTTTTTCTTTCGAGTAGCTTCGATTGTTCCGAGTAGATTCGATTAGTTTGATTTCATCGAAAAGTTCAATCTTTCTGAGTAGAGCTTGAATTTTTAGTCAAAAAGTCGAGAACTTGGTACAAATACGATAAAAAAAACTCGTTTCGGCTCGACGAACTTTTTTTGAGTATTCGCACATTTGTTGGTCATTCTTAGGATTTATTCGTTTGAACTTTTTCAGATTCTTTATACTCGCAACCTAATACGAACAGACAGAGGACCTCATCTCCGGGAAACGAATTTTGATTGAAACTTTGGAATATTATTCTATATGGAAAAAAAGAAAATACATCTATTTTGATGTTTTATCAAATGTACCTATATTTGCAAGATACAAAGAATTATTTAACTATTTCTTAAATTTGTTACTTCATTTAATAAATTATCTCCTATTAGCAAGCAAGTCTTTGTAGCTGAAATATGTTAAACAATTTATTATCTTTCTTACTGTCAAACAATATATTTTCATTCATTATAACAATGATAAGTTGAATAGTTTATATGGATAGCCGCACTTTTAGAATATAGCTTCAATTTAAAATTAAAAATTGAATTTTTTCTGTTAATGTTCTTTATTAAGCCTGAAAGCAATTTTTGGCATAATAATATAAAATAAATGTGAAGTAGTTACAGCCAAAATAGGTACGGCTAGCCTCTTTGGACAATCTATTAGGTATTTTAGTCGTTCCTAGATTTATTTTTATCAAAATATTAATTAAAGATTATAAAATTGTTACATTATGCATTTAAAAGGCTTACAAATGAGTTTTGATTCATTCGACTAAATGACAAATTAAAAAAAAAAAAAAATTAAAACCGTAAATTAATTACAAATTTTAACATTTTTGTATTTTGGAAACAGAGGTGCATCTCACAAAACAGCAGAAAAGGTTAATTTTCTTTTTTCCGCAGAATCCTACCACCAAAATCTCATCAAAATCAATTTCCGGAAAATAGACTCTTCTCCACAGCAGTCGCCGAATCGCTCCAAAATATCACCTCTCGCACTCTTTGTCTAAAACAGCGGCGGCAGTTCTGCATTATGCATACAGCTCGGCTCTCGGCTACACATCATCAGATAAGCCATCATTTAAGTGACTCTGCCCTCGCCCTCGGCCCTCGCTTACACGTCGAATGCAAATAATCCCTTTTTATTTGGGGCCGGGGGGGGGGGGGGGCAAGCATGCTCCCTTAGCCGCGACTCTGCGCATATGCATGGACTCGATGGGCGAGTAGGTATATAGGAGAGCGAGGGCGAAGCGTATATTCAGAGCCGAGAGCGAGAGAGAGAGTGTCGCTGCAGAGAGGCGCGGGCGCGAAGGCGAAACACGAAAACTCGATTAACTTGACCATAGGCCGAAAGTAAGTAAATCAACGTCCGATTTCGAAGGTAAGATACGGCAAGAATTTTAATTCCTTCTCCCCACCTCGCAACTGCAGCAGCAGCAGCAGCAAGGATATATTCTCTGGTGTCGAGAGAAAAAACGAGAGAGGGGGGAGGGAGGAGGATGAATAGGCAGGTGTCGCACGCGCGCGCGCGCGGGCAGGGATCGTCCAGGCGCGGAGGTCACGAAAGGAGAGCGAGAACAAGATCGTGACAACTGCGCGAGCGATGAAACGCGCGAGAATATACGTATAGACACAGTGCGCACACAGCGTTCGGGAGAGTGTGTACATATACGTATATATATATATGTATAGACGGCCGAGAGGGGAGCGTGCGCAAGAAGGAGACTGGTTCCGGGCGGGGTTTGGATGTTTATCCCGGGACGAGCTCTCCCACCTTTTGCCTTCTTCTTCTTCTTCTTCCTCTCATTCTCTCAATCTCGCTCTCCGATATACTTTCTTCTGGCGCTGTGAGCGCAACCGCGCCTATATATACATATAGACTCTGAGGCGGACGAGCGAGCGAGGCCGAGATTTCAATGCGACGCGAGCGCAAGCACGAAGGAGATGAATATTTGTAGATGCGGCGAGCGACGGACTCGAGAGAGAGAGCACGCGAGGAGAGCCAGGGGGTGAACGTATAGAGGCAGGGAGGAGCTCTCTTTCTCTCTTTCTGCTAGCCCACGGCGATATCGTCCTCTCTTTGCTCTCTCTTGCTCTCGCGTGCAACCAGTGGCGAGCGCACGTAAGGCGCCGATTTTTGCATCGCGCATGTGTGTGTGAGAGTGTCTGCGTCCGTCGCGAGAGCGCAAAAGGCGGGGTCTCTCTCCCGAGCCTGTTTTTCTCAAGTACACAAAGCGAGGAAAAAACACGTGCATGTGTGCGCGACGCGCGCTTGGCTTTATATATTTGAGCGGTGCGTGGACGCGGAGGAAAAAGGCTACTTCAGATCTGCTCTCTCTCTCTCTCTCTCTGTGAGCGGGGCTTTTGCTTTTCCCTTTGTGGGAGGCGCGGCGCTTAGCTGCTTTCGTCTGCCATTGGTGCTTAAGCCGCGAGCTTGCTTTTGCTTTTGCTTTTCTTCGCCAAACAGGTGCACGCGCCGAGGATCCGAGCTGTATCTCTACCCTGCGCGTAGGCTCTCGCATGGGTCTACTTTATCAGATACGCTTCCGATGCGTATATATTTCTAACAAATTGTGAGCCTAGGGGTGATTACACCAGCTGAGAGCGATCGGTAAGAAACGGACTAGTTTTCAGTGCCCACTGATATAGATACGAATCATTAGGCTCGAGCAATTAGCATGCCACCTGCGACGATTCATCAAGCGCCGATAAGAAGAATCACCGATTTTCGCTCGGTAATACAGTCGCACGGTGAAAAACGAGAAACAAGTCAGATGAGAAACAGCCAAGGGGTCGAGAGTTGGGGACGAGTGTAGAGTCGCGAAGGTGAGCACGCGCTTATCTTGCCGAGTGCAAGCGCGCTTATCGTAATCAGTCGGGTTCGTTGCGCCCTGAGTGCAAGTCCGGCAGCTTATGCAGAATCGCGCTATCGCGGAGAGAGCAGCCGTGTCTGCGATTTTCGTGTAGCTCGGGCAGCTTTGTTAGGCGCTGTTGGCTGCTTGTAACAATGCGATTGTGCTGGTGCATGGTGTGGATGCGGGTTTGATGGAATTTATAGTTTGTAATAGTGTTTTGTATAAATAGGTGGTAATTAAAGCTGGTTTTGTAATTTTTTATATACTATTTTATATGCTTTTAACGCCGTGGCACGATAAAATATTATTTGATATGCAGTCGAAAATTCATTCTCGACTTGAACGATTATCCATCTTCGCTTCGCTTGAGCTACGAATTAATCCTCTTTCAAAATTGTACCATTGTACATGCTATATCAAAAAGTATTATTTACTAAAAGATTCAAAAGCCTAACAATGTTAAAACTGGTTTGATCGAAAAGCAAAAAACATTAAGGACCAAGATAAAAACATATGGATTAAAATCAGAATCAGAATTAATGATTTTTTAATAATCTTTAAAAACTACCCTTTAAATGTTGGGAACGTTCACGGACTGTATCTATACTTATTTATAAGTATAAAAAATATTTTTCAGTTTCTAAAATCCACGTTTTTATGTTAAATTCCTGTTTAATAAGACTTTTTGCTCTTAGCTTCACCTATAATATTGAGAATCGAACACGTTAATTTACCAAAGATAGGAATTTTGAAAAGTACACATATTATTATTTAAAAAAAAATTAATATTTTACTTTAGGTTGAGTAATAAAATAAGAAACGGATTAACAAATTGAATAAATTTTTTTAACGCAAAACATGTTCAATTATTTACAAAAATGAGTTCATGATCTGTTCTAACACTCTTTCACGAAAACTATTTTCTTTTTCATGTAAGTAAAATTTTTTTTCTAATTAATACAGGTTTTAATCCATGTGTATCCTTAAATTTTTACCTATAATCCTGCTATCCGATCATCACAAAAATCATAAAATAAATGCAAAAACGCAAAAAAAAACCATTTGAAAACCATCTCCCCATCCATCTCCATTTCACGGCTAAAGCTCGCTCGAACAGCACCACTCAGCTCCCAACCATATAATAAAATTCGTCGTGGAAAAGTCAGCATCCAGCTCGCAAGGACAGCCGGCAATACACCACAGCAACAGCGGCAGGTTGCACCGCCACTAAGAAATATCCGGTCACGAGCGCGGAAAGCGGAAACGAGCGCCAAGTGCCTGCGCGCGCGCAGTAGCTTTCAGCTCCTATATACAGCAAGCGCAGAAGACAGCTTGCGCGCCTCTTACACAGAGATCCCATGACGGAGCGATGTCCGCGGCAAAAAGGCCGCGTTAACCAGGCCTCGGCGCTTCAAATTCATCCGCTAATCCAACGACGAACGCGAGGCCAGAGCAGGTAGCCTCTCTCTCTCTCTCGTAGCTGGACCGAGGCAAAAAGCGATGAATGAACCTCGAGGCGCGAGCGCAGGAACTAACGCATTACGCACGCCTGCCCCGGATCGATGTTCGCATCCTGTCTCTTGGATCTTGGAGAGAGAGAGAGAGGGAGAGAGCTATGAGAGTGAGCGGCTGGATAGCTATGAGGCTTCTAACGAGATGCCGGAGAGAGAGAGACTCGAGTTTTATGGATAAGCTCAGTCCTCCGGGGAGCAGGCTCTATTTTATTTATTTAGTCGGCCGTGACCGAGCTCTCGGATCGGACGCGCACCGAGGATCGATCGAACTATGCGCTGCCTTTTTTTCCATGCTGTCTTCTCTCTCTCTCACCTGCAATATGGTTTTTTCTCGTAAATTGTCCACTGTAATTCGTGAGCCTGCTGCTTCACACTGGCTGCTAGTGTATTTTTTTATTTTATGGAAAAAAGTTTTCTCGACGTTCACGAGCTTCGTAATAACGAGCTCCATAGTCCTTAACGTAACCCAATATCGGTAAAATTTAACTACAGACGCAACATAACAGAAAATAAAAACCATACAAAAAGAACTCACCATCGAAAGAATAGCCGCGATAACCCATCAATCCCTCCGTTCCTTCTCCCATCGCAAACAAGATCGGTACAGATACACCCGTGAATGCATTACTCCCAACCCATCCAGCCAACCCATCAAAAAGCAAAAACAAAAACCAGAATCACAAAAGCCGTATAACCTTCGTCCAGCCACGTCGATCCTATACCGATACACCTGAATCAGGTCCGCCGCTACTTGCCTCTTAGCCTCGAGCTACACGCTCTAATGACGTTATCGTCCCGGCATCGTTCGGCGAGCGCGACACGCGCTGGGCACATCCTTTTCAGAAGCAGGTCATCTGCGCCGAGCTGCTGCGTGCCGTCATTCTTCTCGCTGCTCCAGCCTCGCTTAATAATTCCATAAACATCTCGGCTCGCGCACAGCGAGCATGAAAATTCCTGCGGCCGCCTCTCGCCTTGACATTTCCCGAGCGGCCTAGAATCTCTCCCCGGCAATTTGTATCGGGCGCCTACGTGTAACGAGCGCTGGCTGGATTAATAAACGCGAAATCGATTTTGGACGCGGATCGACCGGGGGGATGCGCATAAGTGTTTGTTATGCGATATCCTCGCGTGCGAGTGGTGTATATAGGCGGATTTGATTAATTGGCCTGGATCGAGAAGAGGCGAAACGCGATAACTGAATGCGAATTAGCCGCCATAATTTATATCGCGGAAAATAATAAAGTGCTTCTGCGTGCGAGAGCCATTTCAAAAGGAGACCTTCCCCCTTCCCTCTCTCTCT
>JAPYZA010006811.1:0-10702 GCA_030522685.1 Eupelmus azureus
ATAACGGCTAGTTTTGGAGATAAGCCAGACCTCGGAAATTCTTATACACGGCGGCGGCGGCGGCTGCTGCTGCGGCGAAATAATTTTATAATATAGAGATATATATATATATCCCTAGTTTTAAGTTGATTTCGCCTCATCGCTCCCCCTCTCCTCATTATACCCCTCTTCTCCTGTTATGACCTTGATTCAGATCTTTTCTCCGCTCTACGTCTTATAACTCAATTTAATAATTTTCTATTGTTAGCTTGTATTAGTGTGACATAGAATTTCAAAAAGCACCTTCAGAAATAGCACCGAGCTGAAAGAAATGGGATTTTGGATGCTGACTTTTTCTGTTTGGAATAAAATATTTTGTTGAATTTAGAGAAATTCGGGCTTATTCCCAAATTGACTCACTAGGACGATAGTTTTAGTCTTTGACAGCTACAACCTTAATGGAAAGTTTGGCGTGCGAATGAAAGGACAGCAGGTCCGCTTTGTCTTAGTAGTCCGTGATGGCCCGTCTCAATGTCCGTTGTAGACTGCTGCGGTAGTTGATGGACCCTCTACACTCTCTAGTTTTTTACCCTTTTATGAACGACGAATGGCGGTTGCCAAAAACCCTCGGCGACCGATTTTCAATTATTTTTAATTTAATAAAGGTTGGTAACAAATTGTTATTCGTGAATCAAATATCGACTTTTAATGATACCAAAAAATTCTATTTATTTAATTAATTTAACAACTTAAATTCATATAAAAATTAAATTAAATGATTACATATTAATGCGATTTACTCGCGGTTAATCAAGTTGAATCGTGGAATCTAACCAGGAGAGACTTTCAGATCCGGGTCACAGACCTTAATGAAACTTTGCGAGATGTTATTAGGTACTAAAATATGAACAAAGCCGCAGTTGTACGGTTTAACACTTTGGAATACTCGAGTTATGAGCACTTGTAGTCTTATTTTAAAGAAAATATAAAAAATGAAGTTCAAATTGAAGTGTGATTTATTTAGTCTAAACAAATCCTTCATAAACATTTATTAAATAACATAAAACTATATGAAACAAGTTTCAATTTGCCCTTTTCAGAATTAAGAAATAATAATGAGGACCAAAGTTTAGCTTCTGTAAATTATAGCAGCGAAATTCCACTAAATATGTATAAAATTCCTGGTAAGTACTATTATAG
Source organism: Eupelmus azureus (assembly GCA_030522685.1). Taxonomy (NCBI): domain Eukaryota; kingdom Metazoa; phylum Arthropoda; class Insecta; order Hymenoptera; family Eupelmidae; genus Eupelmus; species Eupelmus azureus. The sequence continues at coordinate 1,180 of JAPYZA010006811.1, forward strand.
CGAGTGACCAACTAAGTTCGACGAAATAAAGTATTCTAACTTCTTTAAAATTCGCGTATAACTAATCTAGATCTAGCTCTCTTGGTGGCTGGTCGAAGACTCCCCAAAAATGCTCCTTTCTTACGTTTTATACTTGAAAATTCTCAATTCTGTTTGATCAAATTTTGTGGTAGACCACCTCTTTATCATATACTGCAATATTGTAAAAATAAACAACATGGATCGCAAAGATCAACAAGAGAATTTTTCTCCTTTTTTTCAAATAAATCACGACTAACGAACGATAACTTATCTACTTATTATTGATTGGCATTGGATCTCATATATGCCCCATCAACCTTCAACTTGAGATGGCTTTTAGTAATGAACCGCACACTCGAGCACAGAGGTCACAGACGGAAGTCCACCTCCGACCTCTTTATCATATACTTGAAAACATGCATATTTTTGCAATAAACAAAGTCATGAATAGGGAGGCTGTTAATTCCTCCGAAACGTCGACAACTGTAATATTGTAAAAATAAACAACATGGTTCGCAAAGATCAACAAGAGAATTTTTCTCCGTTTTTTCAAATAAGCCAATGCCAGGACTATCCTTAAGGAATTTAAAGAGAGGATTGTGCTGAGATTTGGTGCACCAGAGGTGTTCCCCCGAGATAACGGCCTCGAGTTCAAGAACCAGGTCATAGATAAGTATCTAAAGGAGGCGGAAATATATCATTCCACGACCCCGCCTTACCATCCTCAAGGCAATTCAGTGGAGCATGTGAATAGAACGCTAAAGTCTAGAATCGTGGCTTTCGTTGAAAAGAATCATCGAATGTGGGACGAGAAATTTCCTGAGTTGAATTTCTCTCTCAGTAACACAGTGCATAGTACTACTGGGTTAACTCTGGCCATGTTAAATTATCGCTATCTGAAAGTGATTCATCATCGGATGATGGAGCGGCTGAGGCTTCTGCGCAGGTCGATAAAGCCGAGATCAAGCGTGCATGCATAACTGCGAGTGTGCTAACAGCGACTGTGAGGCGTAGCAGGGTCGTCCTCGGAAGAACAATTTAATCGTCGTGCGGCAGACATCAGTGGACCCACCGCCAAACCCTCGCAGATCTTCCTAAGCGTCCGCGAGGAAAGACAAAGGGGTCCAAGAAGACATCCCGATCCGTCAACGCCGGTGACGTTTCACCTCGGTGAACGTGCGCGACTGCGAAAGGCGTTGCGAATTATTACTTCAACGTTGAGGTAACTCGTCGTTATATTTTCTGTGTCAGATGCAGAACGAACAACAGCAACTGGCAGTCTCTCCTCTGGGCGTAGTCCCAGGGGAATTGTTGGGAGCAATCCTGGCTGCAACGCGGTTGCTGCAGTCAGCTCCGAGGGAGGTGACCCTTGGTTCGAAAGACAGGAGTGGGTGCGTGGCGTAATCCAGGGGGACTTGGACGACCCCTGCCGGTGCGGTTTGACCCTTGGAGACTGGCAGCAGGGTGACTCCTTCTGGATTTGTTTTGTGTTTGTCGTTGTTATGTTAATCAATAAAAGTGTTTGTATTTTTGGTTAAACAACGCTTTTCATTTCAGCAACTCGTCCTTCTTTCGTTTCCTAGCGACGATGATCGCGACGGAGAATATTTCGCTTAGTCGTCTAGGTTTTCGAATACGTCGAATTTAATAATTCAAATTCATTTCACTATTTTCTTCCAGTGTGCATACAGTGGACGTGGCGCGGCATCACTTAAAGAATCTTGAACAAGGTTGTAGTTCACGTGTGATAACGTTCTTAGTATCGATAGAACAGGGTCTTCGTTACTAGCCATGTCAAAAATCCCACATATCATACAAGGTGTAACGCTATGAGTCTCTCGTCGATCAGAAGTATGGTCTGATCCACGATTGAGCATGGGTGGGGCTAAATTCGCGCCTCCTAGAGGATGTGTCACTCCCTACGAATTAGGTCGCGTTTAGGGAGGGAGGTATAACGGAGAGGGAATTCCGCGTTAGTCGGCGCAATAAAATAAAATAAAATAATAAACTTAACCTCAATGTATCCTGATCCCTGGTAACAAAATCTGACACACTGCGATTGCAGCAGACTATGCGTGGTCTACTTCCGATTTCATGTGCAATTCTGCTTCATGCATCTGCTGCAATTCTGACAGAATTCTGTTGGATGTACTAGTGCACCAGGTAATTATTAATACCTGTATACAATTCTGATATACTTAACTGCTGCAAGATTCTATCGCAATTCTATTTCGTAGATCTGCTGCTATTTTTGCAGTATTTATGCTGAAAGTCTGCTACTTAGATTCATGAATCTTTCGTGGTTTTCATAAATGCACTTCTCATCCATCAGAATAACGCAATTCTGCCGCCCGCATCCGTTGCAATTGCGATCGGAATCGGAATTAGACCAGGTATGGTTTGCTGCAATTTTCTGCTTCGCACGTGAATTGCAGCAGGATTACAGCAGAATTGATATGGGTTTGTTTTCAGAGATCGTAAGCAGCGGGGCTGTAGTCTTATTATATGTAAAAATACTATGAAAATACACATTTTATTATTTACACTGCAAACTTTCAAAAGCCTTATCAAAATTTATAAAATATTTTTTTTTACTATGTTACATATTAATTTTTGCTAGAACGTTACAATAAATTGTATTAGAGTTTATATTAATATCTAATATAAGTGTCATAAAGAGTATCCACTAAGGATAGGCAAAAAGACCTCCATCGTGAAATTTAAATTTTTATCCAAAACTAGTTTATATATGCAAAAAATGACATTTTAAGCAACTAGTTTAGTGCTTCCCCCTTCCCCTAACTATTCGTAACCTCAAAAAACGTGTTTTTTCCAAAATAATTTTTGTGGGCATCGTATTAATTAGAAATGAATTTGAAAAAAATTCAGCACATTTTGCATAAAAATGCACATTTACTAAAATTTTTTTCAAAATTTTTGACTTAAAAAAACTAACCTAAAAAAATTAAGAGTTCTTCAAATCGCTCTACAAATTCGTAAAAACGCGGTGCCGCCTCAAAATTTTGTGAAAAGTTGAAGATTCACGTTCTCATGCCTGAATTGTCTCACATTTTTTCGAGTGGTGGGCTACCCCTTAAAGTTTAAAATTTATTAATTTTACAGATATAATTACAGTAAAACTGATGGCACCATCGGATTCTAAGCAAAAAATACATAAAAAACACTCATTTGTTAGAAAACTAAAACGGAATCTCTTTTTCTCTCTTCGCTGCTATGAGCCAAGAATAATTTCATAAGTATATACAGTCATAGAGTAACGAAGAGTAAACATCAGAAGTCGATGTATTATTAGGGGTTATCTTACGCCTGTGCTTAAATGTGCGGCGTTGTCATTTTGTGTACACATTCGGAAAAATATTATGACCGGCGCATAGTGGGACGAAATTTATTTTTTTATGTTCTTTCAGAAAGTTTTAATTTTCACTGAAAACATAACTTTTTGACTTAAGAACTAATCTTAAAGATGTAAAATTAGGAAAACCATAACCTTAAACCTATAAACGCTATATCCATGAACAATATCCACTTAACCTATAATCCCTAAACCTATAAACCCTGAACCCGAGAACCGTAAGCCCATGAACCATAAATTAAAAAACCTGTTTGTGTGTGTTGGAGTTATGGTTTTAGTTTCATAGGTTTAAGGCTTATCGGTTCAGGGTTTACGAGTGTAGAATTTATAGGTTTAATGTTCATGGGTATAGGTTTATGGTTTAAGGGTTTATAGGTTCAGGGTTTATGGGTATATGGTTTATGGGTTTAGGGTTTACAAGTTCAGGGTTTATGGGTTTAAGGTATATGGGATAGAACCTATGTCATAGCTCTTGTCTTCCGCCTCTTCAAGAGTTCGACCGCGCGATTGAAATGCCTTAGCAATGTATTCTATACACGTTCTAGATTGGAATTATGCAAAAAATTGATCTTTTAAAACCGCTATACGAGATAGCCTTCGAAAAAACTATTTTCTAAGAATTGACAGAAGTCAATAAGAGAACATTATTACCTGACTGCTGAGGAAGTCCAAGACCCAAAAAAATGAGATTTCTGGCATTAGTATGAATAACGTCGACGAAGGTTGCGTCATCCTTGTCGAGCTTGAGAGACGGATCAGCCGTAGTAAAGCAAGGCTGCGCCGGATCCAGGCCTGTGATCCTGTTAACGATCCAAGCTTGCGGTTTATTAGCCTGGCTCTTATTGATACCGTAGGCAGCATGGGCGCATATATGCGAGCCCAAACTATGTCCGATAAAGTGGATCTTACCCCACTCATTAGTTATAGTTGATCTATTATATCCTAAATTGAACTCCAATTGCCTTATATAAGCAAATAATCTGTAGACAAAATTTCTAGCATTAATTTTATATTATTGATATTTTATATACTATAGGATTTATTACATAATTTAAGTAAAAGCCATAGCTAAGTTTTACTTGGTTATTCTGTACAAAAAAATAAGGTTTAACATATTAACAAGTACACTGTGATTAAATGAATGTTTTAAATATGTTTTCTTATATTTTGTTTTTTCTTTAATTTTCTTCTTTAAGGTTACTGTTAATTGTTACTGTATATTTTTGAAGTTCCGAAGGCAGAGACACGAAAACAATATTATTACATTATCTTTAAACGAAGATTGAAGTCATTGTATTGAATAACAAAGATGGAAAATGAATAATACGACATAAAGATATTTAAAAATTAAGTATTTGTAAGAAGAAATTTTGTATATCGTATTTTTTACTGCTTATCTTTATTTTTCAATAAAATGACTTTGATGCTGGTTTAAAAAATAGATAATAATCTATTATAGCATCTCTGCTCTTAAAACTTAAAAAATAAGTATTAACAATTTATTATAACCAATAATGTTTATAAAATAGAAACATTTTAAAAAATTGTCTACAAAATATCTTCACGAATAAAGTGTATTTGTGAAAACATTAGAACTTGGTACAAAATAAGCAAGTTATACTTAGTTATGACTTCTTCTTAAGACAACCATGTTGTAATGTGAAGTTTATTTTTCATAAAATATAAAAAAAAATCGCAAAAAATTTTGAATAAAATTCATTTCTATCTTAAGTTAATACTATTGTAAAATTTTAGATTGATTCATCGTCTAGATTGATGAATTAATCTAAGATGGAGATGTATCAATGAAAAACGTGTCTTTAAATGGTAACTTTTCTTAGAACTTGAAACAGTTGTAACATTACTTAGCACTCGATCAAGTAGTTACTTTGTTCAGCGTTCAACTGACTTATGACTGTTCATAGCGCTAATTTCACTTAATACGTTATTTAACCTTAAAAAACGAATTAGAATCCTTTTCCACTCAGCTGACTAATACGGGAAATAGAATATATGAAACAAAAACATACATAAAGTTTTTAAAAAAGAGAATAAAAGTAGACAAAGCGAGCTTTAATCTGCTTATCTCAGAATTGAAAAATATCAATTCCGTCAAAAGTTATGATAGTAGGGGAGACCGAAACCCTTTTTAACGCAGGGCACTTTTCAAAAAGTGAATATCTTCTTTTTCTTTAACGTTTTCAACAACGGTTAATATAATAAAGTTTATACATTGTATCGAGGCCGAACTTTTGTACACAGGTTTAAGCGTGAACGTTATAGGAATAGTTTAGTTCGAACAGAGGTTGTTTTTGAAGCAGTGAAAAAAATGCGCGTCGTTTAACTTTTTGATTAACGATAACCCAGAAACGTATTGATTTCGGATAAAAATACAGGAAGATAAAAAAATTAATTACGAGTTTCTTAAACTACTAAACATTTTAATCAGCGTAGAAACGAAAAAGTTACAAGCTTCCAAAGTGCTTTGAGAGGCTGGAGCACATTTGATCGTCTAAGTGAGTGCACATGTTAGCTTTGTACAAAATTACTAATCTATATAAAAGAAATACAGTGCGACCCCGGAATAAGAGCGCATAGGCCCGCAATTTGTACTTATGCGCTTATTTGTACTTCTAGATTAGCGCTCCTATTGAGGGGATTTAGATACAAAGTATAACTCAAGGCGGAAGTTAAATAGGAGTATGGATACGCTGTTCTAAGAATTCTACGAGAAGCTGGGGAAACGCTCTTATTGCTGGGTCGGACTGTATAAAAAATTATGTTTCTGCATTTTTACCGAAAATAATCATTGGAAATTGCCATAAGATATGAGAATTTAAAGAAAAGAATTATTTTCCTCAAGTTATAATAATAGAAAACGATAACGGAAGTTCTTAAACGCTCGATATCTCGTTCATGTTATTGTCGATACTATCCAAATTAAAATCACCAAATGGAATTGTAAAAAATACTAACTTATACAGAATGAAAAAACAAAACCTTTTTATATTAGCAATTTTTTTTTCTTAGCTATTTAAAAAAAATCGTTTAGATATGCCCCGGTGTCTATTCAAAAGTGCGCCGTATACGGATGGAATAAAATCATCTAATATATAAAGTGAAAAAATCAAAAAATGTGTTTGTTTTCATGCAACCTTCCGCCATAAGTTGTATTGCCAATATATATGAAAAATAAGTTTCATTGATCGTATGTATAGATATAGTTACTAGTGTCATTTTTTTATTTTTTATGTCTTATGTTTTTACATGTAGTCTTCATGTGCTTCCATGTCTTTTATGTGCAAGAGATCTTAGGCATATAAACAGTATTTTATTTTCAAATGAAAATCTAATATTTTATTTTAAAGGATATTAATATTTTGAAATATTTTGAGTACCCTAGTGAAAATCGATTCCGTGAATAACTCTAAATATCGGAAAACAACTGTAAATGACTAAATAACTGTAAATAACTGTTATAAACTGTTTGGTTTGAGACATGTATAACAGTTATATACAGTTATTTACAGTTATTTACAGTTACTTCCAGTTATTTACATATTTGTTAAATAACGATTTTATTTATTTAAAAAAGTTATTTTGTTTATTTATATTAAAATTTTTAATAAATTTCAACTTTCTTTACCGTTATAAATTCCTTTATAGTTATGTCGTAGACTTAAACTAAAGCATAAATCTTTTATCTATTAAATAAAAATTAAATAATTTAAATTTTTAATAAAAAATAAAAATTTAATATTTTAAATAATTTAACAAAACTGTGAAAACCTGGAAATAACTGTAAATAACTGTAAATAACGGGAAATAACTGGAAATAACTGGAAATAACAGTTACTGAACCTCTAATTTATAAAATGATTTAAAAAAAGTGGAAATAACTGTAAATAAATGTAAATAACTATTATAAACTGTGTAAAAATATAGGAACGGGAAATAATTAAGTCAAATAAACCTTCTTCAAAATTAATAATATTTCTTTTATTTTAAGCTTGATTTATAATAGTGGGCTTCCAAGCGCACGCTGCGGCAACTCGATCAAAAGTGAAACTCGATTTCGCGATCGCGCGCTTGATCAGCGTCGCGCGCTCCCCCCACTCCTCGCGGGAAATTAGACAAAAGCACGCGGCGCGCCACGCCGCACTTTTCCGATCGAGCGGGAGAGCCGCGCGATCATCACATGCCACGCTTTTTCCCCCACTCCTCACAGAAAGCCTTCCTTTTGCGTCTATTCCACTCAGCATTTCCACAACGTAGGAAATTTCACCACTTCGTGGTCGAGGGAATTTCGGTAAAAATTGCGGCCACAAGAGAGAACTGCCGTACTATCTAGTGCACACATCACTCTCACATTTTTCCAGGGAATCATTCTCTCAGCGGAGTCAAATTGCGGCCTGAAACTGACACTTTTCTCATTTCATAATTTTCTCTCATTTTCTTTATACAATTTAACAAATTAAACAATTTTCAAAACTTAACGATCGCGTTTTAACACACATTTAGAGTGTTAGTTTCAGCCGCGTAGCCTGATTCGCCCTCAGGCAAGTTTTCTAACTCGCCCTAGACCGTAGCCAGGACAACGTTTAAAAAATTTCAATAAACATAAATACCCCCTTGTTTTTGAACGAGTCTAGCTTCCGCAGCATCCATTTTACAATCAATATACATAAATATATATATTTTTTACAAACAATAATTAATCGATAAATAACATAAAATTCTACAAGTAACGAAATCGCAAAATATAAATATCAAAACAATATTATTTCTTTTCGAATTAACAAAGATGACCAACGCAAAACAACAAATTAAATCTTTACATCGAAAACAAACAAGACACATTATATTTAAGCCCTCTCGATATTCTACAAATTGTTTGGTTTGAGACTTGTATAACAGTTATTTACAGATATTTACAGTTATTTACAGTTACTTTCAGTTACTTCCTTTTTTCCGCTAGGGTACAATCGCAAAAATCCGTTTGTATTTGCCAAAGTTAGAGCAAGTGAACGGGGTCCGATACTCAATTAAAAATTCAAATTTCGCGCGGAAATTTAGCAGACGAAAAATCTACTATTTTACGAGTTAGTTGACCTCTGTTATGTAATTATCTATCATTTAACAACATTTCAAGGTTATATTTCAATACCATTACGGGAAAAGCTTGAATAATGTAAAAAATTATTATTATTCAAGCTTTTCTTGCCGTAGTATTGTAATATAAAGTTGAAATTTTGTAAAATGATAGATAATTATATAACGGAGGGCAACTAACTCGTCGTTTGTTGAAATTTAACTTTCATCATTTGTTATAATTGTTGGGGTTTATGGGAAAAAGCTGCAAAAAGACAACCGTTTAAATAAAAATCAAAATCTCTTTATTCGGTAACTCTCCCACTCGGTGTGCATACTACCGCTTGCGGGCTCGGACTGCCGGGCCCGCCCGCCAAAACCTAGCGCCAGTCGCGCTCTCTCCCCCCACCTATACTCAGGTCAACTGAGTATCTATTGTGCGTGCTGACAGTTGCTATATTCCCAACACTCCCTCTCAACTGGGGCACGCAGAACCTGCTCAGCGCTGTTTATGGATGGTTCGGAGAGTCCCAGTTTCCCTGGGTGGTGTCCTCCTCTCCCTGATCTCCAGGCTCTTCCCGGTCTGTAAAAAAAAAAAAAAATTATAATTATTACACTGAATTCAGAATTTCTGAAGTCCGTTTGGCATGCAATTCATATTCTAAGGCTTTAGTAAATATATCGGCTAATTGCTTTTTAGTATACAGCCAATGCAAAACAACGAATTGTTCCATGACACACTCCTTGACATAATGACTTCTCCTCTCTACCATATGTCTTAATTTATGCCCTCCGTCAGCCTTAGCACATGCTTGTGCAGCCAAATTATCACAGTACAGAGTGTGATGAACTTATTACGTTCATCCCAAGAAGTATTTCAAGAGCAGCAACACATATAAAAATTGATAAGGAGAAACGGCTCGAGTTCTTAGACTGACAGTCACCCCATGGGAAGACGAGTGTTTTTCCAGAAAACTCGAGACGCAAGTACACACACGAGAATCAGCGATCACGTGCACATAGCGCGTGCGACGCCCA
>JAPYZA010006812.1:0-15234 GCA_030522685.1 Eupelmus azureus
CGAAGATCGTTAAGTGATTGCCCGAGCCGAGCTCCCGCAGCTGTATGCGCGCGTAATAACAGTAAACGCCGCTAAGCGACGGCCCCGCTTCCGCCTCTCTCCGTACAACTAAACGCGAAATTTCGATAAGGCACCTCCGGCCCGTTTTGCAATATTCGACGCGCTCGCAGCGGCGCCAGAAAGAGAAACCGATACTCCCCCACCATCACCAGCCAGAGTATTCGGGTAAATACTTACGCGCCAACACTACCAGGCGCGTAAAGTTCCAGCTCGATTGCAGAGAGCTATTGTTCCACGGGGGAGTGAGAGAGAGAGAGAGAGAGGTTGCAAAAGCGATACAACATTTTCGGTGATTGCGGGGCCCTCGACCCGTGTATATATCATTTCGACCGCGTGCTCGGACGATTCGATCGCCTGTACGTACGTGTGTGGGTGTATAGGCGAAGCGAGAGATCCGGCTGGTTGATCTATATATATATATAGCTAGTCCCTATCGGGCCGGAATTGAAAATGTTTTTGCTCGCGTCGATTGGCCTATTAGATCTGACCGATAAACGCCGGCGTTCCCGAGCGTGGGTGTGTGTGTGTCTATGTGTGTTTTGTGTTGGTCGGCTCGCTTTGAAGCACGCTATTGTCTCTGCGCTCCGCTCGGACCCTATAGCTCTGTTTTCTGCACAGAGCGCACGCGAACGACGCTGAAAAGACTGTTTCGTCCAGATTAGCTTAACGACGTGATTTTTTTTTTTAATTAGAAGCTTATTTTTAGGCTGATTGAGACAGGAGTTTTTTCGGTTCTGATGAGGGGTGGTGGCATTAGGTTTTTGGTAGGGAGGAGAAAATTTCCGCGGGTATAGCTTAATTGCGATTTTGGGTATTGGTTTATTGGATTTTTTAGCGGGTTAATTGATGGCTGCAAATCGTAATGGTTCGATCGATAATTCTTTTTTGGCCGCGGTAGCAGGTAACGAAAAGTTTTTATTTTATTTGGCTGCGGAGCTCGACAATAAATGTATATTTAGAAAAAAAAAAATGTAGTTTTTTCTGCCGGCGTTGCTGCGTGGCTTATCTATGCTGGAGTTTGAAAAAATGCTGCTCCGAAATAGAAGCTCTGATTTGAATACGGAAATATTTTTATAAAAAGTGCAGAGTTACTAAATTTACGAACAATTTCTTATTAGTGCAATGTAAATATTTTAATAGCGTGAATTTGATATGTCCATTATTTTAATTTAACATTTGTGTATAATGTATTTCAAGCAATTTTAATGGAATTTTGAATCAGTCAAATTCAAAAATGCAATTAAGTAATGAAGCCTCATTTAATAATTTAAAGTAAAGTATTTTTTCATTTTCCAATACATGTAGAGTTATAGAATTAATAATTTAATTACTAAAATCATCATTTGTAGGTATAATTTATTCATTTATCTAGCTAAATAAAACATACGAAACCTTAAAACGTATAAAAGAATGTGTTGAAAAATTTTTTAAACATATGAAAAATTTTTTAAACATACTGTATTTGTATTTTTACTACTTTTGTATATGGGCAACATTGCCCGTTTAATATTTAAAATAAAAAATAAAATAAAATATCTCTCATTTAACTATTCTCTCAAAGACAAATAATAAAACTCAAATAAACTTCGGATTTCTTCTTAATAAACCCAAAAGCTTATTAAAATATCCCAATCAAGAACCCACCCGGCAAACGCGCGCCTTCCCAATGCAACAATTAGATTACTCAAAATCAAATTTCCGAGCATAAACCAACAATCGGTCACCCTTTCCCCTAATCCTCGATAACAGATAAAAACCACGGGAAGCGAAAGATAAAGGGAACAATTGACCAATCGCGACTAGCGCCGTCGCGTTAACCGGAATCAAACCGAGTACACCTTTGTCATCGATACGTTTTTTCTCTTCTATTTACATTCATCGCGTGCGCGTTTTCTCTCCATAACCACCAGACCAGCTCTCTGTTTGCTCTCCCCGTGCGCGTATGCGTGCGCTCTCGACTCAGAAAGTTTGTTGTTGTTGTTGTTGGGGGGGGGGGGGGGGGGAAAAACGCGGCTGATATACGCGAGGCTTTACCAACTTTGATACTATGGCTAAAGCCCCGGCGATACACAACCGGATATATATCTATAAGTATCGGTCAGTCGCGGAAAGTTTTTAGATTCTTATAAATAAATTACTTTGTCGGGGAGCGATCGGCTAACCTGGAAATTCTCCTTCGAAAAATCCCTCGCCCGCTAACTTTTACCTTTTCAATTTTGATATCCCGAAAGTTAAACAATTTTTCCATCGCTCGCAACCACGACCGCAATTTCACGTGTCTCTTACCGTCCCGCCGCAAAAAAAGCTACTCAAACCGGTAATAAAACGTTCTTTACTCCGGCAAGAAACAAGCTTTAAGTAGCAAGGCCAAGCTCTGAGAGAATATAAGCCCAGCCAGGTATACAGCTCGGGCAAACGAACTTCATTTCGCGCGCTCGCGCGTGGGTAACTCGAGACAGCGAGCTTTGTTCTCTGACGAAAGACCAGCGCCGCTCGCGGCCGAACTTTGCCGGCTGTGGGGGGCAACGCGCGTAAATCCCAAGTATCATGAACTTTTGGCAGGTCTTGTACCGCTTGTTATTCCGCGCGCCAGCTGCAACAACGTTAAACGACTCCTCGGCCCCGGGACGCTCGAATAATTCCATCATTACGCGAAATTGCAGTATCAGAATGCCGTTTTGTAATACGCGCGTTTATTTTAACGATCTCGCAAGCTCGCAAGCTCGCGTTTTCGTAATAATTATCAGACCGACGGCAGTGCGAATGAAAAAGCCGTATCTCTTGTGTACGTAAGCGCGGGAGGTACGGCTTTTTTTATTTAGGACCGTAGAAAAACATTTACATCGCGAGCGTATAAAAGTCGAGGGGCTCGCGCTTACTCATTAGGCGTCATTCATTCTGTCAACATGCGAGCGGGGGTTAAATATCGTTGGGTTTTAGTGCGGGGGACTGAAAGTACGAGAGCTTTGGATTATGTGATACACTAATGATGGTGCGAGCCAGCTCGCGAGCTGTTCGTATGAGCGCTGGGCTATGATATATGGCTTTTGTGAAGTTAATGATCGGTTTTAGTTGCGCTTGAAAAGCTTGTGATTCTTGGAAAGGATACAAAACTAATGCTTTATCTCGCACGTGTGTGACGGCTGATTTGTATCTCATTCTACAAATGAGCGATAGTGGTGAATGTAGGTTGTACGATTGGTAGGATAGATAATTTGATGGTATTTATTCAGTAATGAAATGTTAATTTAATATTTATTTTGATAAAATTCATAGCTTATATCAGAGTCAAATTAGAGCTCAAAATATTGTCGTCTTGGATTATTAAAACGTACATTATAAACAAAGAACAGGATTTTATTTCTAAAAATTCTAGTATCAGATCAAAGAATTCAGCTATTTTCGATGCAAGTGTATTTGAAGAGTGCGAGAGGGTCTTTGCGCACGGCGAATATGTATGCTCTCAATCATGTCAACACACACACTCAGTTTCATTCATCCCACAAATATTTTCACTCGCTATGCTACTACTAGATATAAGCTAGTTTATATACAGACACAAAGGATAGTTACAATGGACATAATGAAATAAATTATAATTTACACAAAACACAACCATGAATAGGAATAAGTTAATTTACGACAAACACCAACACTTATATACTATCGAAGGACTCTATGATTGAATATTCTGTAACTTTAGTCGCTTAACTATGTCTAAATACTACTGCCTATAGGATACAGTATGTTCTCTTAAAGTATGTCCCGCCAAACATTGAAGCAACAAGAATTTATGAATATCATTAATACATTAAAGTTGGCCTATAATTATTGACTAAGTTTTCCGGTATTCAGCTTGATTGATGCCCGTCCAGCCGACTTCAGTACAACTTGCGGAACTTCTTCTAACTTAGCAACATCCTCACCCAATCCACTAAAAGGTATCTGTACATAAATCATTTGCTTAGAGTAGATGCTTGGCTCGATTGATGCCAAATGTTTCACCAATGTCGTTTATGTAAGTGTTGAATATTAATGGTTCTAGGACCGAGCACAGAGGTAATAATAACTTCAATTTCAAGAACTGAGGCATCAACATCAATTCCGATCCAAGAACAGCTACTAGAGTTCCTGGTAGTAACTAACATGTTTTCTGTGAAGAAGCAGGCGAGACCGTATTAAACGTCTTGAAAAAATCAATCAGTTATATTTACATGTCTCTTACTGATATCTGTCCTTACGTATCTTCTGTTAATTTCATTTGAACCTGACAGAAGATAAATAAGAGCAAAAAAGAGTTTCGATAATAATTAAATCAGCTGAAGCCTGTTCACATTGGGTAGAAAACACTTGTCTCATTTTTCCAAATATCCTAGTCAAAAAATTTAAGAGTGTAATCGGAAAGTTCAGTCCATGAGACAGTAAACATCTTTATAAAATTATTGTTGATTACATACGAAAATCCAACTGTCGCACGTTATGTCTCACATCATCCTCACGACAATCCTGAAAGGAGAGAATTTATCCCATACGTGTCGTAAGTTCCCCGTACAACTGCAGCGTCTATATATGGTATCGTCATTTATGTAAAACAGCTCAAGGTCTTCATCCATTCGTGTTAGTTTATCCGTACGTGGAAAAAAAGTCTTAAGGAGTATTACGATACAGTTTTCATGATTGAAGTTGACCTGGTAGCGTGACCTTCATGATTGAAGGTTAGCTTGATACGTAATAAATCAAAAACCTACATTTTTTACTATTATTTGTATTTTTAAATTGTTAAATTGTTTATAGATCTTTTGTTCGAAATATTTGGCAATGTAAATACTCACATGTTTAAATTCAATAATGGAATTTGTTATAAACAAGAGAAATCAAAAACAAAACGAAATTAAAATCCAGGAATTGCAGAACCATCTGATGAATTCGCAGAAAAGCTCAAAGCGAACATAAACACATAAACCATAAAACATCAATCCCAAAAACATTTTTACCCACTTCAATCCTCACAATCCAAACTCCCCCCTCCCCCACGCACCCAGCCAATTAAACTTCTCGCTCGCACCGGCCAAAACTAATTCCACCCGCACCAGCAAAGACTCATCCATACCAAAAAGCTTGCGCGCGCGCTCGCGCATCATTTTCACGCTCCCTCAAAATCCCCCTCCGGCGCGACGTTATGAAGTGGCTCGCGTTGACGAACTGAAATTTCGGTCCGGCCTACAGGGGTACACACACCCGCACAATGACTACCAGCTCTCGAGGCTCCGCTTGCGCACTCGTCAAAGGAACGCGCAGGAAGCGATGACCCTCGAGATATCTCGCTGGAGGAAGGGGGGGGGGGAGAAAAACAGCGCAGCGCAGGGCTCGAGACAAGCGCGACTCTGCGCGTGTCTCGCGCGCGTCAGAGGCATGATTAATTAAAAGAGAGCGCGCGAGCCTCTCGCGTCTATGTACGAGTGGCGTGCGTGTAACGTAAACAAGAGGAGGGTGGCAGTGATTCCAGAGGGTAGCGCGCTTCTCGCAAGCGGGTACGGCGGAGATAGTTAGGAGGGTGCGTTGCTCATGCTCCTCGACGACGTCCTTGCAGCGGAGACACTTTGGGGATGCTGGCATCGATTTTGAGCTTTGTTTAATGGGATAGGATGGGTTGGGTACGATGAAAATTATGGTGGTGGTTATACTTTTGTTGAACTGCGTATACACAGTGTGGATAGAGCTGAGCTTTTGTGGTTAATAGTTTCATAGCTGAAAGTCAGGGTAATTTTGAATAGAATTATTTTTACAATACTATACGAAAGAATGGAAGCTGACCGCTTTCGGGGGCTCGTCGGTCATTAGTAACCCCTAAATAATGATTTCCGTGAACAGAGAAATTGATACGCGACAAAGTCCAGTTGATCAGATCAATAAAAGAGCGCGGCCCCGCAGCGCCCCACGATAAATCTTCCCTTCAGCTGGCATCCTCTCAGCGCCTTTGTGATGGCTTATACAGATCCGCGGCAAAGAAACCACGGCTCTGTCTATCAATCAAACCCAGCGCGCGAGTCTCTATTAAAGGAAACTCGCGCGAATTTCCCCATTGATTAGAGGCATGCACATCTGTGTGAGTGCGTATCGAGGTGAGTGCGTGAAAATAAAAGCAGGGAGATGCTGCATGTAATAGGAATGGGTGGGATGGATATACACTGGGTGAGCGAGCAATTAACAGAGGCAGCTGGCCAAAAGTCGAGAGTCATCGCGCTGTGATATATTATAATTTCGGCCGATCGGCTGCGGGAGCAGTTTTCGTGCTTGTTCGGATTATTTTCGCGGTTGAGATGAGATGGGGGGAACGTAGTGGCTTTGTGCGGTGATATGTCGATGGCTGGGTTTTGGCGCTGAATTTATTCATAGGGCGAAGCAAGGTAACGAAACTGTATGTAAGTAGTATATGACTTTTGTCGAAGTTGATGATTTGAGCGTTTTATTTGGATTTAATGATCAAATTTTAAACTAAGAATTATAAAGTTAAGAATACGTTTTCTTTGGCGTAATCAGCGTAACGATAGTTATTACATCAAAGCATTTTTATCTTGTCTTTTTATGATTATATACCTAACGTGTTATATAAAAGCATTTGCATGTTAAAAATAAAATTAAAATTCCAGGCAGTAAATCTTTAAAATCCAGAAAAATTGTGTTGAATTTATCATTTACTTTTTTTAACCATTAACCTTCCGTGCTCTATCTCACTTTACTCATAAATAGCGAAAGCTGATTTTTCAAATTTCGTTTTACTTGTGAAGCACCCAAACAAAAGTGAATAAACTATAACGCGAGATATAATTTTTTTTTTAAAACAAACTTCAAGCAACCATCTCTTGAACGTCGAAATCTCTCTCCCTTCCTTCCTCCTTCTCTTTCTTTCTCTTTCTTGCATCTCCTTTTCAAACTTCATCCCGATGCCCTATAGAAATTCAGCACGCCAAAAGACAAACTTTTTCAGTCCGCAATATAAACATCTCGCGCCGTACCATAATACAACTCACCGCTCTCTCAGACACCCTAATTAACGAGCTTCAATTAATTCTTTAATCCCCAACGCAAGCGCAGCCGTGAATAGCAAAACGCAGCCACGTACATTGCCGCAATTTCGATGAAAGCACGCAGCGAGCGCAAAACAGGCAACAAACACAAACACATCGCGTGCGCGAAAGAAACGCAAAATATAATTGCTCGGAGCATTCGAATAACGTTTAGCCGCGCGCGGGGCGCTGCTTTAAGCTGTTGCTCTCGCAACGCCGGCTTAAGCCGCGAGCTTATATTTGCTGGTCGCGCGCGTATTTCAATTTAGAAATGGGGTCGCGCGTGCGGAGTGTACAACAGCAGCGCGCGACGACGGCGCGAAAGAAAAAAGAGCGGCCGATGCTTTCGCGCAAATTTTTCGTCAGTCTCTCTCTTTCTCTCTTCTAGTTAGTTTTTTTTTCTCCTGCGCACCAGACGCGAATGAAATTTACTTGCTCGTTTTCGCGAGCGCGCCGGTAGAGCTTTTTTCAAGTTAGTTAGCAATCTGTGCATATGGGATGAATTTTGAGGCGTACGAGTCGGATGTAGAGTGTGAATTGGCGTGGGTGTGATCAGCGTTTGATGGGGAATCAGGGTGGGTGATGGCTAATTGAGTTGTTATTGTAGCGGAAGGCTTGGATGGTTTTCGATGATGTGGAGTAAAGTTATTTCATAGCGTTTATGTTGGTAGGAGTAAGTAACGAGTGCGTAATTTTTTTGAGGATGAAAACTCATTTAGGTGCTGTAAAAGCGTTTTTGCTGGCTTTAAGCTTCCTTTTCATTTCTGAAATGAACATAGTTTTTTCTACGAAATATAGAGAAGTTTTAGGAGCAATTAGAACGTAAGCCATTTGAACTAACTATGATAAAAATTCTTGAAAAAAAATGCACTAATAAGTCAAGGGTGTATAATGCATAATCCTTTAACAATTTATGTACTTCCATTCCTATATGTATTCCTCTTGAAATTTTGCATTATATGGATGTACTTTACATATCAAAATTCAAATTTATTCCAAGAGATAATTAGAGAGTAACTGCTTTGAACTTTATAATCTGGAAATTTATTCAACTACAATCAAACATCTGAGCTTGAAATTAGAAATTAAATTAAATTTCATAAGTCTGCCCAATATTACAAGTATTCTAGAAAACATCAAAGTATAAAAATTAATTATGTAAGAAGAGTTTCAAAATTTTTATAATTTTTTAAAAAATTTGCTAAAAACTTTATTTTGTTACGAAGGCCTGACATAACTATATATCACTTTATTCAATTCATTTTTTTCAATTTATTTTTTTCTTTTCATGGTTGTTCGATCAAATGAATGCAACCGAAATTTTTATACTTTCAGTTTCCTCCCAATTATTTACTTTTAACAAAAAATGCAACAGTTTTTATATACATTTGTATGATTTACTATTACAGCCAAACTTTGTTTAATTTCATTTAGATTTTTAATTTGTATTTATCATCTAATCATTTAACTAAAATTATTATACGGAATTTGAAATTTTATTCTGAATTGTTGGTACAAAGTTGAAAATAACTGAACTTCATAAATAGTTCTCCATATAATAAGTTTTGATATCATATCACTTTATTTCATGCAATCCGTTAGTTTTCCAGCCTTAAAATGAGCCCTCACAAAAATAGCACTATGTAATTAAAACAAGTTATACATATTGAATTAGATTTTATAATGACAAAATGTATTTTACTGTATTAGTATATAAAATCAAGAGAAAAAAGTATAATTTCCTATTAAAAATATTATCTCGGAAATTCTGTTTCGTGATAGCCATTATATTCAGATGATTTTTCTTTCTTTTTTTTTTATATTTTTTTTTTATTTCCTTGCGGTCAACAATTTCACCCGAAATCGTGGGGAACACTAACTTTGCAGATCAACGCTTGTCTATCACTTCTCCAATTGGCCCAAATTTTATGGTAGCTCAACTTATTACTAAAAATATATACAAAATTTAAGCCTTTTGTAATCCTTTAAATACTGTAAAGAATAATATTTATAAAATTATTAATTAACAACGTTATTTGCGATTAAAAATTATTTGCGAAATGATTTTCTGTAAAAGAACATTTTTCTCACCAGTAGTGAAAACAAAACTTTTTTACCAAATCACAAATACTCTTCTTGTAAAGCGACATCATTAATCTGATCATGTTTTGATCTGAATGATAACAATTTAGTGGATTTTTTATACATTTTAGTAATTATTATAATGAATTAGTATTTTTTTGTAAAGAAGTATGTCTGATATGAAATATGGCATTTCTTTTTTATAGAAGGATTACATTCAACAAATAATTCCATGAAAATATGTTGGTTTTAATTAATAACATTCAATTCAGTGTTTTTTTATTTAAAGATATATTTTATATAAAATAAAAATGCATATTCATTTTATCGATGTGTATTTTCTATTTTATTCGTGTATATTTTTTATGAAAATTTTACTTTTTTTATTAAATGATATCTGTTAGTTTTTTGCACTGAAAAAGAAAAAAAAGGATTTGTTCGAAGCAAAAGTCGCTACAGTGACATGAAGGAGGCGCCACCTTTATCGACACTTCATATATACCATACTACCAAAATCCTAAAGCTTAAACTTAAAACATCATAAAAAAATGTATCGGTTTTCTAAAGATTTTGCACTTCATATAGGTACCATAGTACTAAAAATCTAAAACTTAAAAACATGATTAAAAAATGTACATATGTTATTATTTAAGACTTAATTTATTATTTATTAGGTAAGTATCAAGCCTTTGAAAGATTTTGTACATCGGTGCGCTTTAATCGTGATCGGTTGATTACTTTCTTTTAATTTAATTTGTTCTGTCAAATCGGTCTAAAGCTTAAACTCAATCAACGTTATAAAAAATCATAAAATAATTAAATAAACGTATATTTTTATCTAAAACTAAATTACTAAACGAAAATTTTTATTTAAAAGTTTGTATTTAACAAATATTTTATTTTATTTACCAAATGAAAGTATTATTCCATTTTATTTATTTTATACATAAATAAATTTCTGAAATCAAAGTGCATATCTATGATATATAAATATTATTCTACTATAAACGAATAATACATTGATTTTCAAGAATATTTAAAATAATAAATTAAAAACAATACTAAACGAAAGTTAAAGAGAAAAACGTCGTCCGGCTTATCGATTCAATGTCAATTCATCCCGAGCTTAAAGTATCACTTCCTGCTCCGACATTCACAATCCGAGACGTCGATACTCAAATGCTTTACGGCTTCCTCGCCATTGTTTCAACGCGCGCGGGCGCGCGCATCTCGCAAACTTCTTCCTGCGCGCATTTAAAACAATCCACTTTTCCTCGAGCTATAAAAAAAAATAAAGAAGAAGGTTCGGCTCACGGAAAAGTATTTATTTTCAGCCGGATTTCCAACTATCGCCAAGTGATTGTGTTCTTTAATTGCTTTTTCGCGTTTAAATGAACCTACCGGTGTGCTCGAAATCGGCTGCTCTATACTCTGTTTTTCTACCTTCGCAGAGCGATTACTTGGGGGCTTTTGATGCCTTTAATGCGATTACCAAAATTTATGCTTTGTTCTTGATATTCGTAGCGTTTTATTGTCTGCAGATAGCTGTAAAAATACTTGCGGAAGCAATCAACCTTTTCGACTGATATTCTTTACTTTTTTTCTTATCGTTTGCATTGTTATTACATGTCGTTGAAAATAATCGATTTTTGCATGACATTATGTTTTAGGAGATTTTAAAAATTATAATCCTTTTCAATATGAAAGTGAAAATATGCATAGAAAAAATGTATTAAATTTCATATGTTTAATCATACATTAGAGTATCTCGTATTATTTTATAATTAGATCAAATATTTTTAACCAAACTCAGTTAGCAGTATAACAACCGTTTCACGATAGATTGCATATCTGCTCTAAAATGCAGGGATACAGGCAGCGAGCAACGAGCAACTTTTTTTTTAACACGTCCATACCTTATTCACGAGTTTCCGATGCGCCCGAGCTGAGAGGACAGCTGAATGGCGGCATTTCGCCCGATAAACGACATAAAGCGTCCCCTGGCCTTTATTCCGACGCGCGCGCGTACTGCGCAACGTAAACTTCAATTATCTTTGCTTCATACATAAAATTAAAAATTAATCAAGCGATATTGTGCCGCTAGATTATAGGACGCAATCCATAAACAAGTCGATATTAAAAGTTTGTTAAAACTGCTGGTATGTGAAACGAACCGGTGGAGCTTTATAAAATTGATTGTGTTGTATATTGTGTAGAAAGTAAGTGAAAAATTGCGTAAAGGTTCGTGCATTGGAAAACAGAATTAAAACTCGAGTATTTATTGTATTATAAGAACGTAAAAATCTAATTACTGTGTAACTTTGAAAATTAAGCTTCTGCACATTGGGCATTATAAATTCATGAGTATAGTACACCCCAGTGAAATTTTAGAATAAATAAATTCGAATTTCGGCTGTATAATGAAGGTACTATTTAAGTTAAAATGTGATTAAGAAAATTATTATTTAAATTGTAATAAATTCATATGCAGTATTATTGAGTCCATAATATTTTACGTGCACTTAATACTATGTAAACTGTACAACAATGCACGTTTTTAAAAGATATTCAATTTATGCTTTCAATTTTATCCGTCTGATTATTAAACTTGATAAGCTTGCCAAAAAATTTAAAAAAAAGACTAACATAAACTGCGTTAACAAAGCTAATAATTCAGTACTAAAACTTTTTTATCTTATACCTTTCCAGAAACTCATCCCGAAAGTAACAAATAAGCCATCCCCTTGCACACGAGCCATTAAAAGAAAAGAATAACTCACAAATCATTACCCAACGGTCCCCTCGCAAGAAAGCAGCCAAACAAATCCCCATCCTCCTCAACCAAAAAACACTTCCAGCTCATATTATCTTCATTGAAAAATGAAGCTTGCAAAAAGCACCGGCCCGTAGTCAAAACAAGAAGCCCAGCGCGCAAGCGCAAAAAAGCTCGAGTAAACACAGCCTCAGCCGAAGTTGTCATGCTAATGGGGCTGGCACACGAAGAAAGCGCCGTATAGGCAGCTTACCCCGCGAGCGCGCGCAATCGCCGGATCTGCGCGAGCTTTTCAAAAACCCGCCACGTGCAAGCTCCTCGTTATCCAACTATTATCGCGGAAAGCTCGTGGGCAGTGCGTGCGCGGGGAACGTTATTCGCGCCGAGTGCGACGGTCTTAAGATGCGAGAGAGTCTGGAGGTAGTTTGACACGTGGAGGCGATGAAAAATGATGAGGGGCTGGGTAAGTTTGAATTAATTAGCCGAGGGTTTAATTTTTTAATGGCTCTTTGTATGGCTGGATAGAGAGCGGAGATTAGCGGGTTGTCTTCGCTTTTGGCTCGTGATAGGGAAATAAATGATGGTATACACTGTTGGAATGATTTTAAGATTTTTGAGTATTGGTGCAGTTTATTGGTCATGCTGTTTTCAGAAAATGACCACAATGTTTTCTGATATATATTAATATTGAAATATCTTAAAAATTA
The DNA here is from genome assembly GCA_030522685.1 of Eupelmus azureus. NCBI lineage: Eukaryota > Metazoa > Arthropoda > Insecta > Hymenoptera > Eupelmidae > Eupelmus > Eupelmus azureus. Next base: position 12,690 of record JAPYZA010006812.1, read on the forward strand.
AATTTAATGTTATTTATAAAAAAAAGCGAGAACGAGAGAAAAAATTAATAAGATTATAATATTTCAAAACATTTTAACCAGATGTTTTTAGTAGTTACTGAAAACGTAAATAATAAGTAGTAAAACCCGAGATCGGTAAGACGACGATAAATAATAAATACTATATTTTTCAGAATTGTTCTTTACAAATTTAATGTTATAAAATCGTCTCTATAAACATCTAATTCTATACATTTTGTAAATTAAATTCAATAAAAATTAGTTTCTTATTTTATCCAAATTTATAAATTCTCTAAAAAATCAAAAAATCAAACTCATCACAATTACACCCAATGTCATCACTTTCATTCACAATATACCCAGTGCCGCAAAACCCACGAATTTCAATACTAAAGCGTTGTTCCAAGCACGCGGCGTTAAGTGTTCCGCGCGCGCCACATATAACCCAGCCATATATATATATAACCATCCCCAGCGCTCAAGATCTTGAAAGCCGATGCGGCTCGTCCCTCTCCTCCCTCCCGCATACCGCGCGCGGCTGACGGATGCCTCAATGGAGCAGTTAATTGAAATTCAATTAGTCCCTCGGCGTGACGATAAATGATTTGTCGCCAATTTCGCGCTGATAGAGCATGATAGAGAGATAGTTTTGAAGCGAGCCCAGCTGTCGACGAGCGTGCGTGCACGAAATTTCAACGTTAAGTTGCGCTGGAAGACGCGCGACGTTTGCCTCAAGAGCGACTCGGCTTCCTCGTGACGGATAATTTGTTGATGAGAATGAGGCTGATACGTTCTGACGGGCTTACAGAGGCGGGATCGAGTATAATTTATCTTTACATTTTTATTCGACTACTTTTTACATTAAAACAGCTGTATACCCACCGTGTATTACATAAACAAACAAGCAAGCATATGCTTTTCCAAATTCGAAAACGGAACAAGAAGCCCATTATTCAAGCTCTCGTTTGAAGCAACCTAAATCAAACCCGGCCAGCAACTCTGCCCGCTGTAAAGCTCGTTCGTCCAGATTCGTGTAACCCGGCGACTAATTTCGCGGCTAATGAAATACCGCGCGCGGCTCGCTCCTTTTCTCTAGCTCCGCTCGCGCGCCGCGAAAATCCTTCAATAGTCGCTAATTTCGCGCGAAAAGGCGCGGAAGTTAGTTTCCAGAGAGTTTTGAGGCAGCGCGCGAGCTCTGGCGGGACATTATATATCTCTAGAGCCGCTTGCTCGCGCGCGGCCGCCATCAAAATTTGATTAAGCTAGCCGAGCGCCGCTCGTGAATAATAATGAACGAGCCGATTTTTTTTTCTCCTGCCCGAGGTCTGTGGACTAGGTTGAGAAAAGCTTTTAGGGGACGAGGGCGTTGAACTTGTTTACTGACACCTTTAGTGAAATTTGCAGATTCGCGGGTTAATGAATGTGATGTGTGGGTTTTGAAGATAGGTAGATAGGATAGATTTAGTGTGATTAGAAAAAGAGAAATTTTCTGGGTTGAATCTAGCCTGAGTGTGGTCTATAGTACCTAATGTAGTCAACTTTTAAGATTTGATGGAGCGGGCAGGAATTTCCTGTCCACAAACGGAATTCCATGCAATGAAAATTCTTGCCCACTTCGCTAGGTTGGATCAAAATTCTCGAACATTTAAAATTATCTTTCAGTTTTCATTAAAAGTAGTAAAATAAAATTAACTTACCAAAACTTATAATTTATTCCTTATAAATGATTCAATGTAAAAAAACTGTGCCAAAACTTTTCCTAATATTTACATGCATAATAAACATTAATTACTTCACCGACATGAAAAAGGTTTTAATATTTCGTAAATATATGCAAATTGTACATCTGAGTTATCAACACATTTAAGAAATATATAATAATAAAGATGCCATTATTTCAAAGATGGAAGTAATGTTTGTAAATCTAAAAGCTTAAAACTTTAATCATGATTATTTTGAAAATTTTAAAAAATAAAAAATGCATTATACAAGTTATTTAAGGGGTGAGCCTGAGTCGAAATAATGTGAAATCCACTTTGTTCTAAAAAATGCAAGAACCCACTTTTGCAAATTTAATTTTCAATTTTTCGAAAAAAGAGCGATGTCAGGTTATTACTTTTTATTGAAAAACAACTTAATAAACGTTGGAAAATTTTCCGTAAATTAAAAATTAAATAAAAATAGCTTTACCTTAAACTCAATAAAAGTAAATGAAATATTTTTTCCTTTTAGAAATAATTACATGTAATTTTAGTTAATTGAAAGTTTCTGTACTTATAATATGATATGGTAGTTCGAGCTTATTTTGAACAGGGGTCGATTCCAACAAAGTGAATAACTTAAAATTTAAAGAGTTTTTCCTGGCTGTCGATAAGGTAAATGTATGTTATCGTTTGAACTAAACTTTTGCACATGAATTTCGTGACTAAATGCAAACTCTTCGGTTATGTAATCATCGAGCGTTCTTTTTTGGGTGCATTTTTGTAACTTTACCCTTGTATGAAAGTTGTGATAGCTTATAAACGACAAAAATTTATTTCTGGAC
>JAPYZA010006814.1:2933-13632 GCA_030522685.1 Eupelmus azureus
AGAGAGAGAGAGAGAGACGAATTTTCGAGGTGAAATGGAGTCCGCCGCAGCGAGCCATATCGAGTTAAGGCCAAAACGAATTACCCAAGACTGTCTCCGCGCAGCAGCACCTTTTCGTTATCCCGCGCGAAACAAGCTTTTTTGCATTTCCCAACGCGAGAGACGACAGAGAGAGGGAGCAATATAAATCAAGCAAACGCAGCCGCGAGAGTGAGAGAGAGAGAGAGGGAGAGTCGTTTACTTTAATTGCACGCGCTCGTCGAGTGCTTATTAACCTAGATTGTCGCAGCGAGAGCGCGATCATCGGGGCTCTGGAGAATGTTGGGAAGATCGATCGTGCGCGCGCGTGCGGAGTCCTGGAAAACCGTTGTAATGGAAAGGGGCTGGCGTGCGAACTCGGAGAAAAGCTCATTATGCGCTGGGAGCCGGGCTCTTCTTTTTTATCTGCAGAGCTGGCTAATTGGGATTTCGGTTTCGAGGGAAGCCGGCTACTTTGGTATTTATAGATGGGGCTTATTATATGGAGATTGAATTGAAACTTTTTGATCGCTTGTGTATTTTCGAGTTGGCTTATCGCTGCGAGGATTAGAAGAGCGAGCGCTGCTGTCGTTTTTTAGGAGGTTGGAAGAATGAAAAGATATTAGATGCGACGTTTTGTTTCGTAAAAAATTATGATAATCGAGCTGATTATCCTCTGTAATTTATGTAAAGCTGAAAAAACGCATTGCCTGCAATGGTAATAAATTAGGGTACGGGAGAAGTAGAGCACGTTCGAATTCGGCCAGACGTGCATTTAACATTGCATGCTAATTTTAATAAATATGAGAATAAATTTTTATACTGTGACCACAAAAGACAAAGATACGCAAGAGGAGTAATACTTTCTGTTAAGTTTGTAATTTGTGCCTCAAGTTCCGCGTGAACAAACCCGTAAGAAAAAGTTTAAGTTGATTAGTCTGGGTGAAACTTTGGGAAAGACTTTAATAAGGCTCTGAATTGTTTTATTTTTAAAAAGCATTATAATCCTGCAATGAATTCAATGAGACTTTTTTTCTATGCATTCTTTATTTCAGGCTATATACAACCGTCAGGTCAGACGAAAAAAATGGCGAAACAAATATAATATCGCAAAAAGATGATACTGATAAATAATAATGCACAACAAAACTTCGATAGTGAATATAACACACGGCCCCCTCAATAAATAAAGTTTTAAAAGTTCCGATGCCAATTTATTGCGCATTAAATTCGCCGCAATAAGATCGATTCATCGAGGAACATGCAAATATTGACGGTCAACTTGTTTGTCACAGTCCCAATTCACCTCAGCGGGAGACTTATCAATCTCCCAAATATCAAGCCTAAGGCCATATTATGACATAGATGCCCGTAAATTTCAGTCTGAAGCAGCATATCAATAGGCCCTCTTATCCACCCTGAAACTTTTCTGTTACACCCCCACATCTAGAACGTCCCATTTCCAACGATGTCCTATTCAGGCAAAAACATGTGGGATGTTCATTAAAGAAAAAAAAAGTAACGGAGGTAGCTTCTAACTGATCGTTACCTCGCCCATTGTCCAGGACAAAGTGTAGAGAAAAAAAAAGTAGATCGGTCAAAATTAGCATTCGCGAGAGCGAACATCCGCATTAGCGTCGACGCTACCAATCTTCATCAAACATTCTCCTGCGATCCTCCCTTCGACAAATTCGTCGCCAACTCGGCAAAGTTCTGCATCCCGTAGCTGAATTCCTTCTTTTTCTCCATTCATCACTTACACTAAAACTGCACGTCCTTAACTTTCTTTATTTTTTGCGCTTCCGGCTCCCTTTCCCGAAGCAGAGACCGTCTCTAATGGAATCGAAGGAACGAAAGCGAGAGGAAGTCATAGGTGGACGCGCTGGAGTTAATTATTTTCTCCGTCGAAAACCAATCGATCCTCGCCCCCCGCCCCCCTTTCTCCCAGTGACTTTTAATCTCTTTTCTTTCAGGCCGCTCTTTTTTTTCTTCAGCCGTTAGTTTCTTTCCATCGTCCGAGTTCCTTGTTTATGAAGTACTTGACGGGGCTCGCATTTGCTTTGGGAGAAAATAAATGTAGCCGGGAAGTCGGGAGAATTTTCTTCTTGTTCCTCGCGGCTGCGACGAGTTCCGAGTTGGCTTTAGATTTGTCCTTTGGGGCCGCCGGGAGACGTGAAAAAGAGCTGGGAAATTGGATTCTTTTGAGGGGTGGCTATACCAAACAATCGACGCTCTACTTCGTATTTAAGATTCTAAGTAGAAGAGAAAAAAGTTGCATATTCAATATTTCAACAGGCTCATTTTAACTTTGTTGTTTGAGTTGAAATTTTTTGTTTCAGAAAAATTAAATTATTCAATAGAATTTTAAATAGAGTGAGATTAGTATATATTTAGTGTTATAAATACTATTTTACATTTTACACGCCATTCACTTTACAATTCTTGGTTATATAAAAAATTCAATATTTTACCTGTATATGAAAGTGTACAGCAAACTCACTAGGTTTTTTTTTATAGATACAAAACACACTTTTTTCTTAAATGACAGAGTTAAAATGAACCTGTCGAAATATTGAATATTCGACTTTTCGCTCTTCAATACAAGAGTTCAAATATGAGACATACTGTCGATTGGATAATAACCACCCCTTTCAAGGCAGCTCTTTCTTGACAATAGATTTTTCTATTATAAGTAATTGCAAGAATTTTCATACTATTCGTAACTTGTAGCGAATCAATTCTACATCTTTTCTATCGAATAAAATAGCAAATGTCAAAACAATAGTACCTACTCAATGGTCGACCAGTCAATCATGAACGTTCTGAAACATTCGAACGAGTTTAACAGATCACTTCCTTACTAACTGCAACACACAATTCCGATCTGTTTACCCATAAATCAAGCGTCATATTAATCAAAACGAGAACAAATCGAGCGAAAAAAAGAACCCGCTCTCCCACTTACACAGCAGAAATGAATCCAATTCATTTCCACTTTCGTCAATCTGGCCATAATCTCGTCTCGCACATTACATCCGCACCCTACGATATACGAGCTCTCTGCGATACTACCCCCCATCCCCCCTCAGCACAACGAGCCGCGGAATTCGCAGCGATCAGAAACCGTCAATCCATCATCCAAGCCCGTACCTCTATCCACCCCCTCATCCGAATCTGTATCTCACCGGCTGATTCCTCATTTTTCCCCAGTTGCTTCCGGAGGGTCGCTAGAATTACGCGTATATATATATATATATATATATATACCTACATAAGTATAAGCAGTGTTCCCAAAGTTCGATCGGGTGTAAACTTTTTTGCCAAAGGGTTGCATACAACTGTTCAAAGAAAAATTGATTAACGACTGATGGTCCGTCGGTGCTTAAATGAAACGGTATTCTTTTGTCTAATTTAGCTGTGAGTATTACGTATATGTGTCTGTGTGTGTAACGTGTGGATAGATTAGCGTGTTCGAGTGGAAACTCACGCCCCTTCTATTCGAGCCGCTCAAAATTGGTTGGCGAATTGAATTTTAACGAGTTCGTTGCGCTTAATTATTTCGAATGCGCAATTCGCTGATCGGACGCTCATCCGATTTGACGTATCACTTTGTCATCGATTGGGGAAATTCGCGCGCGGTCGAAGCTGCGGCACTCCTCGTTGTAGGGATATTGCATTATTTATTTCGATGCATAAGGAAATTGTGAGTTATGACTTTGCCCCCCACCCTTCCCCGATGCGGTAAGCTGATAAAATTAATTTTCGATGAGCGGAGGAAATAATTTAGGGGCTGCAGTGTACTTAGCCGATTGAATATACATGAGTAATTTTCGTTTCATTGCCAGAACGCGGCTTCGGTATTCGAAGTGATTGCGTTAAACGAAATTTGATCGGTTTACTTGAGAAAGTTTAATTAATTTAAATCTATAATCGGTCTTCTCTTTGTAATTAAATGTGGTTAAGATGAATACGGTTGATAATAAAAGTAATTTAGACTTTTGGCATTACTAGATTCGTAAATATATGTATTATTAATTTTTTTGTTGAAGGAAGCTTAAATATTATACAAAAATGTAGGATCTTATATTTTCTTGATAAAATAAAATAAATGTTTTGGAAACAAAAGTTTATACATTATGAGAACTATAAGAATGAAAGTAACTCACGGAAGTAAGAACATATTAAACTTTTACCGTAAAAAGCATACGTGGTCGCGTTTCCTTCTATAAAGAAATGATGACAGGATGTTGGGAAGCCGCTTAAAACGCGACCTTATTGGCTATCGATAAAATAGGAAGTTGATAGCGTGACAATCACCTTATTGTGAATTTTAAAACAATGAAAATCATATTTTAAAGTTTTTTGTAGTAGTTAATTTTCAATTACCTAGAATATTAAAAAACATACTAGATTACCTTAACCAAGACTTATCTATTTTCATAAAACAATGACAAAGACAAGGACTATCGCACCATCCGCGCATATAATGTTTTCCTCTGTAACGCAGAAAGGAGCATACCTCACAAAACTTCAACTACAATATCGTTACTATCAATCCAAAAACTTTGCTCGCAACAAAATTTCAAAACTCCACCTTCTTCCCAACTCCACTATCATTTCTCAGAACACCTTCCAGTTAGCTCTTTTTTTTCACCACCATAAACCGAGCATCCCGATGCGTCGTCCCATCAATATTTCATCCCCCAGCACTTTTTACAGCCGGTAATTTTATTTCTGCAGCATATTTCCGTCCTCTCGCGGAAAAAAGAGCGAAATTACGGACGCGCGCTCGGCGTGGAATTCTAATAGCCGGAAATTCAAAATAATTTCATAACGCCAGTCACAGTTTCCCGCGGTAAATATAAGTACCCCTCCCAGCTGTTCGCCGCACCATCTCGAATGACTTTATTCGCGTAAATTATCACAATAGCGGATGATCGCTGTAACGTCGCGTTAATTTTGCTACCAAACAGATAAGAACATCGCGGCAAACATAGACCAACACTTCCCAGCACGCGTGAGACAAACACTCCGGGTCCAATAATATGGAAAATTAGAAGCTCGAGGATAGTCATGCCGCGACCCACTGAAGCGCGCAGAAAACAAACATCACGTCAAGCTCTGCCTCCTCCCCCGCAGATTAATAATTAATTCGGCGCGGCCGATGAATCAATCGGGCGGATTAATGGCTTCTTCGGAGCTTGCCGGCGGCAGAGGCTCCAGATACGCGAGATAAAAGCCAAAAAGTTTGCTCGGAAAGGGAGCGCTGAGGTCGATGACTTGTATAAACGAAGGGGAGGCAGCTGCTCGCAGCTTTCTTCTGGCGTTCCCCCATCATGATACCGCGACCTTGTTGTCAGTTCGTTCGGACTAAATCATTGGGGCTTGGACAACTGGGCGCGGGGTTCCAGAGGAGTTATCGCTCTCAGCGGGGCTGTTGCGATGTGTGTAGCTTTTTTTCTGCTTTTCTTTTTCTTCCGCGTATGGTGTAAGCGCGATTCTTGGCTGCTAAAATTGTGATTGAGGCTGTGTAAGTGATCGTGTTGTAAAAATTTTGCTGAGTGCGTGAAATGGCATGTATGATTGTTGTATGATACTTAAATGAATGTTCGAAATCAGCAGAGCTATTTGAGGGTTTCTTTCGCAAGGGTGAAGTAATGTCCATTTCAATACATATCCAACATTTTTATATACATACTAGAAGGATATATTTGAGAGACTTGCATATATAGTGTACACTACACAATTTTCGAAAAACTATTTGTCGAATATTTCCTTTCAACTTAAATTTTATCAATTTAATTTTTTTTTTTTAAGTTTTTCAAAAAGTATTTGAAAAACTATCAATCAAATACGTTTTTCAAAACTTTTTGAAATTGTAAATATTGTTCATGTTATTCATATTTAGCACTTAAATAAATGAAAATTGGAAAAATTTAAAAATGTTTTTATGTATACTCGTACAAATATGTTTTCATGTTAAAAATAAAAACATATAGTGACTCAATTCAGAATCCTTGTATCAAAAATATTTGTGAAAGTAAAAAATATGTTTACCTTCTGTAATTGATAAAAGCATTTTTGTAAATATTGTTTGCAATCTCTTCGGTTATTTTTACATTCAGTAAAACTTATTATTGCGCATTCTTCCTTTGACCAAACAATGAAACTAATTACATCAGTAGCGCTTTAAAAAAAAAAAAAAAACGTGCCTTGATCCTGTCTTTATAGACCGTCGAAACATCTCACTGACCAAATTCATTAATTATTACTGAAAAAATACTTCCAACGAGCCTGTCATAAATTTTCCAAACTCTAATCATCCCGCCTCATCTCCGCAGCACTTGACATTCCAGCTGACATAATTAACCAACTCTTCTCCCTCGCAACTTCGTTTCTATCCAGATAAGCGCTATCTGATCCTCACCAGCTCTCAACTCTATACCCACCTTTCCACTTTTAACAAAACACAAACCAAACTACAGTCACCGCTTCTCTAAACCGCACTCCTATAAAATTAACCTCTCCCACTGCATATATACAAAATCCAGTCTCTCCCACACTCGTCCTGCATAATACATAAAGCGAAAGAACACGGCAAGTCGTACACAAGGCGGATCTGCGTTTGATCTCGGGGAAACTTCCGCGCTAAAGATATTCTCCATTAGCAAGGTAGCCAAAGTGAGAGAGCGAGCAGCCTTAACTTTGTCTTCCTCCGTCTTCTCTACCCTCGCGCCGTTCTCTTTGTCTCTCGAGATTCCACCTCTCGATTCCCGCCCACGGCTTCTTTTTTTTTTCTTTATGGATACGCGACTCCAGCCGACGGAAGTCCGGGAGAAAAGCGACGACGCGTGATGTAGAAATGTGATGGAGTAAAGCGAGATTTTTCTTAAAGCAGGTAACCGGGGCTGGAGTAAAGCGACATTTTTCTTAGAGAGGTGGAGGGATTATGAGAGATTTTATTGAGCGAGTCGGAGGAAGGATTCGCGTTTTCGCGGTGAGGTGGTTATAGCGTTGATGAGGTGGGGATGATGTGTGGGGCTAACGCGAGTTTTTGGCTGGCCCGGATGGAGGTATTGTGCCGGTATAATGCAGTTTTTTACAGTTTTTGCTTAGTGTGAACTGCTGTTTGCGAAGTTTTCTTTTTGAAGTTTTTGAAAAATAATTCACAAAATGTGAGTTTAACTGAAAGAACTAACAAGTTTTGTTAAAAAAAAAATGAGCAAGCATATTACAGATTACTTCGTTTAGCTTCTCCGGCGTAATTTAAATTAGTTCCCGAAACTTTAACGCACTTCATCTCGAAAGGTAAATATTTGAGTAACAAAAGTTGCTCGCTCACGAGCGTTAAACTACAATTGAGACCCGAGCTTTCCCCCACGTTTATCAACGCGCAAGATCCAGCAATTTCACGGATCCTAAAGCACAGTTCAGCTGCAGAAAAGCCCCATTTTTCACAATCATTTATTAACAAAGCCGCGGCAGTGCAGGCAAACAGCAGCCATTATCAGCGTCGCACTCAATCTTCGCTTATCCCAGGCAAAACACTTCAGAATTCACTTGCAGCAAATAAGCTCGCGGCTAATCCTCCGGCTTTCTCCTCTCGCAAACTACGAGAAGTTTTCAACTCCGATTTCCTCCTGTCGTTGTTCTCCGAGTGCATGCGCGCTTGTCTCCCCACCTGTCCCGGTCCGCTATATCCTCTTCTATCTATATGGAAAAGACCGTTTTCAGACGAGCATGCATATAAATCTCGGAAGCGCACGGAATCAATGCGCGGGAGTCTGGCGTCCTGCAGGAAAACGCGAGCGCATATAAGATTGAACTGGGAAGCTTATAAACGCGATGGTTTTAAAAGCGACGGGCTGGTTTAGAACGAATGCTGTTTGGCTTGCTTGGACGCCTATTTCGATTCACTTTGACATTAGGGATAAGTCGAGGATTTTGTATTTATGCGTGTTTCTAAATTTGATAATATGTCCGGACCCTGTTGTTTATTGAACTATTTTAATTATTACTATAACAATTGTGATTCAAGTTAAGAGGATTTTACAAAAAAATGTTCATAAAAATTTTTAATCTTGCAAATGACTATCTCGTTTCCTTGGCTTGCCTCCTGGCCAGCCATCTCCAAAATTAAACATCACAAAAAGAAAACCTCCTGACGATCCACACTTCACCGACATTTAAAATCACCCTAAAAAAACATGTCTCGCTGATAGCTCCACATTTATTCTCCGAACAAAAAAAAAAAAAAAAAAAAAACGAATAGCGAAAGAGCAGTACAGTGAAAAAGCGAGAGGTCTGCGAAACGCGAGAACGGATTTGTTGAAGGGAACGAATGTCGCAACTTTTCACTCGGCCACTATCGAAAGTGCGCGGCCGCGCAGCCGGTAAAACGAATTCTCAACTCGCACATATATACACATCTAAGCCCCGCCAGCTTTTTTAACGCTACTCTTTTGTGGCGGAGAGCGCGACGAGTACGGCGATCGTTAGTTTAACGGCGCGACATTTATTATTCGCGCTCGAAACACACTGCGCGCCCGGCGTTAAATCCACTGCTCCGCGGCCACCTATACAATTAAGGCTTTAGCGCTCGCTTTCTTTACTGGCGCTGCAAGCTCGCGAGCCACGGGTTTTACGCGCCCTCGAGCTTTTTACGTCTCCGGCGCTCTGTTTAAAATATATACGCGCTTCCGGGGGTGGGGTTTAGTACGAATGATTTATCGGGGGAGATTTGAGCGGGGACCGCGCGAGAACGGCTCTACGTGTACGCTAGAATGGCTAATTACGTTACAATGGGATTTTTATGTTTCGTAAAAGGTTGGGAGTATCGATTTGCGGTGCAAGACGGATAGAGTCCGCATAGCCGGGTGAGCTTTTAATTAACGTGCGCATGTGAATTGCGTATAGAAAATCTATGGAATTTTCAAGCGAACGAGTAGTTTGGGACTAGTATTTCGAATTACAGCAACTCGGTTCGTATGTGAGGCTCTTAATAATTCCGGGTATTTCAAGTATTTTCCAATTTTAGCATACTCATCGGGCGCAACGTAAATGTTATTAAAATCGAGCAAGAGTCGTCAGCAGAATGTAACAGCACTATTTCAATCATGGCATTCCCAATCGCATTCAATTACATCCCTATTAAATTATATATCCATCAAAGCGAGCAACAGGCAAAAGCTGCGTTAACAATTCGATAGAGCAGCCTATAATCAGGAGAATATCAAGCGTTACCCGAGGGTAACACTCCGTGTATTTACAGACACCTAATTACACAGCGAGCGCGCGTGCACATGCATCAGCATGAAATCACAGCTCGGCGCTCGTCGCTTCGTCGCGCCAACAAATTATCGCAGACGACGTTAACGCGATGTCAACGCCATTACGCCTTAAGCATACATTATTCAAGCCGTATATATACGCACGCAGCCAGGGATCTCGCGATCGCCGTATGAATATTAAATTTACGATCGTCTCGCCTCGCGTCTTTCCCACTCGCGCGCGATATTACACTTCATTATTTTTTATAGCTCTATCCCCGCGGCTCGCCGCCGCGGCACAATACGTGGAAAATTTACCCAGATTGACTCTCTCTTGCTACCCCCTCTTAGCGAAGTAGCAATTACTATTCAAATCAGCCATTTAAGTTTGCCCCCCGCGCGGCGTCTTTGCTTCTATATACGCGAACGCGAGTGTACGCGTGTATTTAGCTGAGATCTGGCAGAGTGTCTCGAAAATTTACCAGGGTGTTCTACTTTTATTTTGCGTTTAATAATCTGGAAATCCGTGCAAGGAGCAGGTTCATCTTAAAGTTTAGGCGGGCATTGTGAGAGTAGAGCGGAAATTAATCGTTTGATGCGGTAACGATACGACGGTGTTTATAGCGTTTTGACCGTGCGCTGGGAAAGTTGGTTTATTGAGCATGAGCAGTAGGTTAAATGGTGTGGTGTCACCGCGGAAATTATCTTGACTCAGAAAAATGAGAAATATCTTTCGAGAACATTCAATTTAATTGTGATTAGAACAATATCCACAACTGTTTATTTATTCTTGTTACAAAAATGATAAATATCGTTAGAAATAAAATATATTTTCTGGTTTCATTTGCTACTTTTAATTGCAAATTAAAAAATTAGTATATATTATACAATTATTTTTAAATTTTACTAAGTTTACGTAAGAACTACTTTTTTTTAGTAAATATGAATGAAAAATTTCTATTATTACAATGACTTAGGGTTACAAAGACTTAGGATAAATGTTGAGTGATCTACTGCGGTAGCAGAAGCTCAGCTCTGAGAATTAAGAAAAAATAACGGGTATTAATTTCTCCCGCTGTACGCTTACATTATGCACGCGGAAAGTTTTTCTCCTGCATAGCGATTTTTCTCTTGAGAAATCGCGGCTTTTTATGTTATTTTGCGCATTACGTATCACGTAAAAATATTTTATAAATTTTTTACAAAATTGATTTTTAAAAAAATGATCATATAACATTTTTTTAAAATTGTATACCTGTGGCTTCCTGATATAGTAGATGCAATCAATTTTTATTTTTGAAGAGTTTAAGGGCTTCTTCTTCCTACAAAAAGTGTAGAGTTACGGAAAAGTTGCTATCCAATTCATAGGAATTTGACGAGAAATGGTCATATTTCGCGAAAGGAAATTTTTT
>JAPYZA010006815.1:1317-12015 GCA_030522685.1 Eupelmus azureus
TTTATGTTGCACAGCCTCAAGTTTAATAATATGATTCTGATAATAAGGAGTCCAGATTTGGGAGCCATAGAGCAAAATTGGCAAGACCAGGGTTTTGTATAAGTGAACAATGGTGTTAGCATTTTTAAAGTCTCTAGAAGATCTAAGTATAAGGAGTAAATTTCGCTAACGAGTAAATTTGGACATGGATTTACTCCTTAACTTTTAGAGAGTACGCCGTAAGAGTCAAGCTAAGCTTCATTTAAAGTGGTTTATGCCATTCTAGTTATATTTTTTGAATATATATTGTTTAACAGATATCAAAAAAGCTAGTATAAATTAATTTTAACAATCTTATAAAACATTTATAGAAAGATTTTCTTTTTTTTTAATTAATGGTTTAAAAATATAATATCTTGCCTAGCTATTTCCCTTGTCAGAAAATTAATGGACTATTTCCATCATGCTATTTTATGTGTGGTTATTGTTACTTCACTTTTACCATTAGTTTTGTTATTGTAATCTTCTTTATCTATATTTTGTTGATAATTTAGACTACCATTTTATTGCACATATTTTGACACAGTATTGATATAATGAGAACATTTATATTATTATTTTCTTAAATTTTAAATATACACATTTATCTATGTCCGTTGCAAGATGCTTGACATTTTTTGTTTTTTTAAATGTTTGAATTGTTAACTGCCCTGTCACTCGTTTCACTACACGTTCCCAGGAATAGCCAGAGTTAAATAACAAAGTAAAATGTAGTTTGAAAGATAAATAAATCGTTTCTTTTTAATCGATTACTTTAAAAGTTTCTCATTTAAAAATATGAGAAGTTAATACTAATAAGAATCAAGAAGTTAATACTGATAGTAAGAGTCATAGAGTACCATGTAATCTTATATACATATATAATAACTGCTTCTTGAAAACGTATCTTACACCTTTGACTGCTGCTTTATAACGTCTAACTGATAGATTTTATGTAACATGTTGAAAAAGATTGTACATACTTGATACTAGCAAAAGAGAAAACTATATATTAAACTGTTATATTTTGTACTAAGTTGTGCAATAAATTAAATCTATAATCTGTTCACTGAAAAGACAGATAAAAGTTATATATCAAAAAGTTCCAGAAGAATTGTCAGAAAAAAAAAACCAATCTATAAAATTAATTTTCAATGAGATTATAAAAAATTTACTGCTGTTAAAATTAAGCTTTAATTTTTACAAGGTAAAAGTAGTTTTAAACAAGTTATTTAATATTATGTAATTTTTTTTAAATTATATAACTTTTTGATGGTCTATATTTTCTTACGTAATTACTTAATTTCAATCTCCTATTCGAATTTATTGATTAAAATTTAAAAAAATACAATTTCATATAAATTAAATCAATTAAATTATAGTCATTTTAATCATTTACAATCGATTCTAAAAGGCGATTTTTAATTCAATACAGTGTATGAGTGTATGAATTATACATAAATACGTTGAGCTGCATAAAAGGAGAAGAGAGAGGGGGATCTTCTGAGAAAACACGACGAATAGAAACGGCGGGGGGGGGGGGGAAGGGGGGAACTGTATGCGAATTGAGATTCACCTCAGAAACGACGTGAAGGTCACGAGAGTAACTTTGGCTTACTTTTATATGGATAAAAAGACTGTAATATACTATTAGCTACACCTATAAGTGTCTCTTTTGCAGATCAGACAGAGAATCAAGCACGTTTGTCACTAATACGGCGACTAACTAAATCATCAAGGATGTCTCGAAATTTTTTTGTAGGTGGTAATTGGAAGATGAATGGTTCCAGGAAGGAAATTGACGACATTGTCGCCTTTCTAAAAGCTGGGCCTCTTGATCCAAATGTGGGTAAGTGCAGACCTTATTTAAAAAAAATTTTATTTCATTTATTTATATCAACAATCTTTGTATCTACATTCAGTTGATTTTTCAGAATTTTGTCTGATCTTATTTATTTAAAAATCTACTTAGCAATAAAGTGATTATTTTCTTAACATAATTATACTAACTATTTATTTTGTTTGTAATTTAATAATAATTAACAATTTTTATATTACTCTAACCTCGAAATATAACGACTTTAACATGATTTTTCTGTTCTCATGGTATGTAAAATATAGTTCGACACTTGTGTGAAAGGTGATTTTTACCTAGTGAGACTCGCTTCTTTCAGGCGAAAAACGTCTCATGAGGTAAGTACTCAACTTCCATACCTATGTCGAAATGTATTATTTTTAAGAGTGTCTAGAGGACAAAATAGCGTATACGAAATGATTTCGTCGTGAACGCGAAATTACTTTGTCTTATTTCTTTGTGCTAATAACCAATAATAGTCCAATAGTCAATAGAAGGTGGCAGCAACGAAAAGAGGGTTATTGGGTTTGGATTAATTTTTTTCGGTTTAGTCGTTTCGCGTACGGGACAGTAATTTCGTGTACACTCTTTATTTTTAATTTTTTACTTTAAACGTTCTTTTTCTACATTGTTTTTTTATTTGAAAGACAATTGAGAAAATATGAAGAAAATAAAAGAAAATACCATACTAAACAAATATCTGTACATCTCGTACATCTAGAAGAATTTTTTCAATGTATCAAAATGTACTAAATGTCCTAAAGTGTTATACAAAACTTAGTGTTTTTTATATTTATAAAACTTATCAAACAAGTGTTTTAAAATATAATAAATACTTTTTAGATAAAAAATTAAAAAAAAAAACTACAAAAAATAAAAACATGAATACTCTCTTTCTTACATTAAAAAAATTTTCAGTAAAAATTGCAAGGATGCGATTTTTCATAAAATTGCACATTAAATCTATCTGCTAAAACTAATACTTTCAACAAAAACTTGAAAATATAAAACCGCCTAGTTTCCAGAATAAATGCTATATGGTTTAATATATTATTTAGAATTTTAATGCGCTTATTGTTCTTATAAAATTATTAATTTTAACAAAAATCTGAAAATATAGTTGAGGTTGTATGTTGTACAGCTACGACATCCCGTAATTTTTGAGGTTTGTTTACAATTATGAAAATATGTGCAGAGGCACATAAAGCGCATGATCTGCTAATACTCCTTTAAATTAATAAGTATATTAACAAAATTAATTTAGTAAAAAATAAAATACAAGCTAAATGATCCAAGTGTGATAAACAAAGATTAAACGTACATAAAATTTCACTAAAATCAATTTGTCATTTGGCTTACCAGATAAACTCTCTTAAATAAGAATTATTACTGACAAAATTTTGTAACCTCTATTCTGTAGGTCTCTATAAAGGCTTTGATTTCTTTAGTTATTGGTTAACAGTTTCCACACTGAGAAAAAAATATAGTAGATTTTACCATAATGTTACTGTATAATATAGTAGAAAACTGCTACAAACATACATTTATAGTAAATTTTACTATAGAAATTATGATATACCTGAATATAAATATATTTTATTATAATATATTACATAATTAAAATATATAATTATTTGCATATAATAAAATATCAAGACTTTTTTATATTTTTTTCGTTAACAATAAAATATGTTGTAGCTAGCAATATTTAATTAACTATTATGAATAGTTTCATAAACTAAATGTGTATAGTTCATGTTACAATAAATTTGTTCATTGTACTAAATAATATAATACCAACAAACATATTCGATTTTACTATGCTATATAGTAAAATCAACAGTGACAATTTCTCTCAGTGCATTAACATTTCATTCTAATTCTTGGTTTTAATTATCAAATGATAATACAGTTTAAAACACAAGTTTTTCTTTTCTTTATATCTTATAATGGCAAATTTTGATAACAGTTTTTCTTTAGCAAAATCTAGAAAATTGCAGATAAATCAGTTTCTAAAATCATTTTAATTTTGAAAGAACTTATAATTAATTTAATATTCTTTTAGTCATCACCTTACTAATTATTTTTTTATTTTAAGAATAAGTATCTTTAACAAAAACAGCCTGCATATCACCTGCAAACTACATCCAGGTCATCTGCAGACCACCCGCAGGTCACTGCGGAAATAATATCAACAGGTATTCTCCTTTCCTGCAAGATTTTCTTGCAGAATTTTCATCATTCTGCAGGTTGTATCTTAAATAAATTTATGATGTTTGATAAACTTTTTTTTAATTTATTTAATTTATTTCTGCAGGTTACCTGCAGGTGGTCTGCATGCTTTGTTTTTATATTTTATGTCTTATGTTTTTGCGTGAAAACAGCCATAACTGATCTGTTACAAAACTGAAGTAATGACAAGTTAGGTAGTAGAATAGTGCAATAAAATTTTATTCAAATTCTTTATTTAATTAAATCAATATAAAAGAAAAAATCAATATTTAAAGTTATCAATTTTATATGTCAGAAAGTTATATAATTTTTATAGATATATGTTTTATTATTTAAAATTTATAAATTTCGAACTTTGATTAAAATTTCTAAAAATTAAATTATTTTAGAGGTTGTTGTTGGAGTACCTTCAATATATTTAGAATACACAAAGAGTATCTTGCCTAGCAATATAAACATCAGCGGTCAAAATTGTTACAAAGTTGCAAAAGGTGCTTATACTGGAGAAATCAGTCCTGCTATGCTTGTGGATAATGGCATTCCATGGATTATTCTTGGTCACTCTGAAAGAAGAAATATTTTTGGAGAATCAGATGAACTCATTGCTGAAAAAGTTGCTCATGCATTAGAAGCTGGTTTGAAGGTATGTTTTAAGAGGATATTATAACCGCATGACACATGAACTAATTTTATTTATTTTAAAACAATCGTGTATTTATTATTTTGTGAGCTAATTCTCCTAGTTATATTATATTACTATTAGAGAGGCAATGAACCCAATAGATCCAATATAAAATTAATAGTTTCAACAGAAGCCTATAAAATTTTCATGAAAAATAATACAAAATCGTTATAATGTATTTTACTCTGCAGATAATTGCTTGTATTGGAGAAAAATTAGAAGATCGGGAAGCTGGAAAAACGGAAGAAGTAGTTTTTCGGCAAATAAAATCAATTGCCGATAAAATTAAATCTTGGAACAATGTAGTTGTTGCTTATGAACCTGTTTGGGCTATTGGTACTGGAAAAACAGCTACTCCTCAACAAGCACAAGAGGTTCATGATAAACTTCGGATATGGTTTTCAAAAAATGTCAGCCCAGCGGTTGCTGAATCAGTACGAATTATTTATGGAGGTTCAGTAACATCAGATAATGCTAAGGATTTGGCAAAAGAAAAAGATATTGATGGTTTTCTTGTAGGTGGTGCTTCTCTTAAACCTGATTTTGTAAAAATTGTCAATGCAAAACAGTAAAATTCTATGTAACAATCGTTTAGTGCATTATAATGTGTAAAAAATATTACATTCTTTTATCATAAAATATAACTATTTATAAAAAAAATTTCTTTCAAATTTGATGTTTATATATTCTTAAAAATAATCATGGAAAAATGTTTATAGTTGTTAATAATAAAAAGGTTCTCTTAGTATTAATAGTTTATTTTCAACATTGTAATTCTTATGAATATGAACCAGACTACGATAATATAGATATATTAAAATCAATATTGACTAAATTAATGATTGCATTAATTTAAAAATTTTAATATTATTTAATCAATCCTCTCGTAACAACATTAGTAGGATTTTCTAAGGTTTTTATCATATTTATTCCATCTTGTTTAAGCTTTGCACATGCAATTTTAGTAAGAGATTTGAAAGTTCGAGGTTCCCACACTGCTAAATCAGCTAAGCTTTTGTGATCCAGATGAATTTGACATCTTGTTAGACCTTCCTTCAAAAATTTCAAATTTGTACTATGTTCATTACATCCTGCATCAATTCTGTTTCTCCATATCTAAAATTCAGTACAAACTACTATTGATATTGAATTAAAGATGATTATTATTGAATATATATTATTCAACTTAAAAATTAAAATACTAAGTTTATTATTGAATTTAAAAGTTATCAATTAGTAACATGGCTTACGGCTTACCTTTCCAATCCATTCTCTTTTCGGATCTCTGCTTTTAGTTGCAAATTGTAAGGATCGGTGAGCAGCTCGAATAGCATTGCTATAGCAATTTCTAAAACGCCCACTAAAATGCTGGAAAAGTACTATATTTGTCAGTATACATTGAATACAATGTTATGTTACAAAATTGGGTTCAAAATCAAGTGCACTCAATCATTCAAATTTTTACTAAACATTATTTATTCATTTACTTATTTTTTCCAAATTAATATTGAGATGTCTGAAATAGTTTAAAAGTGCTGAAAAAAAGTTCTCTCTTATTTTAACACAAAATTTTTTTAAAAATTCTAAAAACTGTATAGGTTATATTAATAAAAATAAACAGTAAGTTAATAATGTAATTATTAAAAAAAAAATATTTAATAAGTTTTTAGTCTATTAGTATTATTGCTTTTTAATAACATATAAAATCTTCTAAATATTTAAAAAAAAATTAACTTTTATTGATATTTATATAAAGATCATGAGAAACTCAATAATATGTAAGTTAAACAAATAAAAAACTAAACTTAAACGGTCTAAATATGCTTCTTCATATTCTTATTCCTAAAAAAAGTCTAGTAATATTTAAAAACTGCCTGTTTTTCATTTATTATTAATGACTTTGAAAAATTTTAAGTTTTTTTACAACCTAATATATCAAAGTTCTATCATAAAATTTTAAAAGTAATTTACAATATTTATAACAAATATTAAAGTGTTATTCTAAGATTTGGTTATGTTCCACTTGTTATTTTATAAATAGTTAAAAAATTTAAAAACTGTTAACTTCCAAATAGAACCTAACCTAATCTCCGAAATCCGTAACGATTGACAAAAATTTATAAATACTAATTTTTAGATCAATCCACAATTTTCTTCCTAATAAAATCGATAAAGATATTTATATTAAATTTAAAATTTTTAATTTTTTTAAATAAGATTTAAGTAAATATCCATGCTTACGGCTGTTAATTTGAAAATTTTTCTTTTACGCCAAAATTCATCTGGTCCTCTTGATCTTGCATAAAGTGTTAAATTTTGAAATACCATTGATAAGTATTAAGTATTTAAATATTAATTTCAAAAAAGCTAACAAATTTTGCTATCACTTGTTCTGAACCCGCCCAGTAAACATTGCGTGCTTTCCTTACCCATTTATGGCGTCAACGTGCTGGTGTGACGTCCCAGGTCTGGCAGATCGGAACGAGGAGCCCAGTCCAGGTACAGTGAGGCAGCTGTAGTGCCCGCCATTTATAGGGCAAATTATATATATATAGGTATGTCTATATATATCTATAATATGTATTTTTTCTCCTATACTTTGCCCTATAAATGGCGGAACCAATCAGCGAAAGGTAGGTACTTCTGCCTCACTATACCTGGACCCACTATAAAGAGCACCAACCGCGAGCGCGATGTTTAAACGTATAATTTTCTTATTAAAACAGCGATTAAGGAAACTAATGAAATCTCTAAGACACTTTCTCTCTGCATTTTTCGGGCTTGAGACCGACGTACAATGACGGCTGCATTTCAAGTGTTTAGTTAACGAACTTAACACTACGCAGAATATAATACATTCGAAATAAGTCTCATTGTACCGTCGGTGAGAATTGAACGCAAACTGACATCCGCTCAGCCCTACCGCTTTCTTAAATACCGAAGAAAATAGTGTGAAAGAAAATATAATGCACGTAATACTATTTCTATCCTGAAAATAACTAAAAGCATAAGCTTTTAGAAAAGGGTCTTAAGTCCCATCTGATGAGGGCCATTCCCAGATTTACGCGCATGAGTGTTTCCTGGTCATAAAACTAAGAAAATCGAGCATTGCAAAGCAAAAAATCTCTTATTTGCCTATAGCTGAAATCGCTTTAATTTAAAAAAAAATCGATAGGGTTACGATGATTTTTCGCTGTGCTACGGCCTTCCGAAGTTTGACAATTTTTAGAGTAAAATAAGTTGTTGCGATAATTTTGTTGCGTAGTGTAATTAATTATTGTCGTTTACTGAGGAACGGATCCGAACCATATCGGAACGGCACATTGTCCCCGGAACCTCGCAAATGACCATGACACAGGACAAAGTCACGTCGCATTCATATGCACAGGGCATGCTTGTGGACCCAGCCTATCGGACGCTCAATATTATGTTCCGTGTGCTGCGCTGCATTGTATTGCTCGGACCGCCTTCTACATATTTTGTTGTTATGGGTCGATTAACGTATAGACCACTGTATAGATTAGTGAGACTAGACATATAAGGGGAACCAACTCCATATATAAGCTTTGAGAGAGAGAGAGAGAGAGAGTGGCCTGGGAGGCCTGCTCATACTTTATGGTAGGTGGCCGCGCTGCGATTAGGAGCGGCGCCCCCCACTCCGTTTATTAACTAATATACTATAGTTTTGTGCTACTCAGCCCGTAAGAAGGTGAATGAGAGCGAGAAAGAAAGCTGTCGAGTATTAAGTTTGGAAATTTTATAATGCGCCACCTTCAGGGTAGAACTAATTTAACACTGACAGTATATCTATAGTTATTGCTAACTGATGAAAATGTAAATATGAACTTTGGCGCTAGCGACAGACTTCCAAACCCAGTACACGCGGTCGCATAATTAATTAATAACAAATTTCATAAAAAATTGCTAAATTTATGTACGTTATGATAAATTTATACATAAATTAATACTATTGGAATGAAGAATCAATTTTATAATATAGTTAACAATAACTATTTAAAAAATATATTGTACTATAAATAATCATTTTTGAAAATTTTTAAGTAACTATTTTGTAAAAATAAAAAACAATTATACATACAGAAAGAAAATATTATTATTTTAGTTTCCCGTGTACGTGAAAGTATTAAAATTATCTTATTGGAATAAAATTTACTAATATTCTTTATTTTACGCTACATTTGAAAAATTAGATTATATTCAAATCATAAAATTTATATTTGTTAATATGTAATATTCATTTTAATCTTTTTTAATAATACTGTAAAAATCGTATTAATTTTGGTAATGTGATTTAAAAATCTATATCGATTTTCATCATTCAAATTTTATTTTTACATATAATTTGTTTTATCAACAAACTCTTCAATATTTCTTTTACATTTATGGGTTATTATCAATGACGATGATTTTTGGAGATCGAAATACTTTTATGGGGTCTTCGTACTTATTATTGAAAATTGCATGTTTTTCGTACACTTCTATGAATACGTGCTTCTCTAAACGGGGCAGTTTTCCTGGGCGCAGCATGCATCACAAGCACAGTCATAGATGCATTATAGTACATAGTACATTTCCATAAATACCGGCGCAGTACACTATAGTATGATATTTTTTCCCCCCTAATTTAGGGACATGTCGGTCATATTGCGACCAGCATTTCCCGCTACCAATATCCCAACTTGGATCTTGTTGATATCTGTTCTGAATCAGTGTTGTATCGGTGACACGGTTTTATTGCACCAATATTCTTCCTTTCTCCTCTCCCAGGCAGAAAAAAACGAGATCCGGGCATAACCCTTCAGAAGTTGCTTCTCAACCATTAAGTCCGGTCCATTGCATGGGATGACGAGAGCAATACTTCGCATAGATGCCTTTCCAGAGCCGCTGAATGAGAGAAAAACAGGAAAATACACAGATTTACCTACTTAGCCAATTGAATGATTTTTAAGTTTTAACTACATAAATAAATATACATACATTCAAGATAAATGGAATTGATATTTTCCTTTTTTTTTAAAAAATAAAAGATCAAATTTACGTTAAACTACTATGTTGCATGAAATAATAAAGTCAACGATTCTAGTTGTTACATATAATTTATTTTTAAGACATAGAGCACTGATATCATTCCCCACATTCACACTCTTTTTACGCATGTCACGGATAAGTTTGTGTCTAGTATGCCTAAAGTATTCGCAATCCCAAATTAAATAGTTTAATGATTCGCTGTCCCTGTTACATGCACATAAATCGTCATAAAGGATATTTTTTTTTAAAGAGGTGTGTTATGTCCTGGGTGTCTTACGCATTATAAATTGGAAAATTCCTTTCTTACTTTGACGTAATAATTTTTTTTTATTTTTAGATTTATTCTTATTATATCCCACATAGCATGGAAGCTTCCTGGAAGTTTCCTGGAAGCTTCCAAGAAATATTCGAAATATTTCAGGAAGCTTACAGGGAAGCTTCCAGGAACCACGAAATGTCCGCGACAAATTGACGTTAGGAAGCTTCCATGTAAGGTTTCAGTAACCTTTCATGGAATCTTCCTGAAGGATATTTGTAAGCTTTAGGAAAGATTCATGTAAGCTTCCGGAAAGCTTACAAGAACCTTTCACATTATTTTCGTAAAATTTTGAATCTTTCATGAAAGATTCCTGTAAGCTTCCAGTAATATTTATAGGAAGATTCCGCGGAAGCTTCCAGGAAGCACGAAATGTCAGCGACAAATTTACGTTAGGAAGCTTCCATGTAAGGTTTCAGTAACCTTTCATGGAATCTTCCTGGAAGGTATTTTGTAAGCTTTAAGAGAGATTCATGTAAGCTTCAGGAAAGCTTACAGGAACCTTTCACATTATTAGCGTAGAATTTTGAACCTTTCATGAAAGAT